>JAVCKS010009683.1:0-16657 GCA_032273685.1 Pteraster tesselatus
TGTAGGTAGGTGTGGGACTGGATTGGTTTAGGGGCTTGTAGGTTGGGTTGGGGACTGGATTGGTTCAGGGGGTTGTACAGTAGGTTGGGTTTAGGATTGGATTGGTTTAGGAGGTTGTACAGTAGGTTGGGTTTGGGGGTTTATAGGTTTAGGGGGTTGTAGGTAGGTGTGGGACTAGATTGGTTTAGGGGGTTGTAGGTAGGTGTGGGACTGGATTGGTTTAGGGGCTTGTAGGTTGGGTTGGGGACTGGATTGGTTCAGGGGGTTGTAGGTTGGGTTTAAAACTGGATTGTGTTTATGGTTGTAAGTTGGGATTGGTTTAGGATCAGGGATTAGGGGTGGAAGATTTGGGTTTGAAATTTCTTCTGTTAGGTCATAGTAAGGTTGGGTTAGTGGAGATTTATCCTTTTGAAATAAACAGCAGGATTTAGTCTTTGGGTGTTGGAGGTTGGGGTTAGGTTCAGGGGTTAGGTTCAGGAGCTATGTTTGAAGATGGAAATTTGGCTCTGGGTTAGAGGAGATTTTGGATTCACAGAATTTAGGGTTCTCAATTTTGTCATATTCCTCTTAGCTGCCCCTTCCTAAAAAGGAGGGGCAGCTAAGACGGAATTTATTTATAAGACGGAAGTTAGTTATTTATGTCAATTTGTTTACCTCGATTAATAAAACTAAACATACATAACACTTCCACTCCAGGCCAAACCTCAATAAAGAATAGCTCAATCTTCAACATCACACAATCCAAATACATTTTGCCAATTGCTTTAAGGGTGTTTCCATAAATTAGGGTACCAATTTGTGATGGTGTCCCTGTTACGTTGGGAAATGTATCTATTATTTTTTCATTATTTTGAATCTTAATAATATTGTTTGATTTTAAATATTAAAATTTTAGTATTGACTTTTGATTATGATTCAAACACGACTGCAGATACCCTAAACAATCAAGAGTAATTAGGTGGCACATTTCCCAACGTGACAGGGACACTGTAACAAATTGGTACCCTAACTTATGGAAACACCCTTAAACATATATTTTACATTTTATCGTCATTATTTTTTAAATGGTTTTAAATGGTTTTAATTTGTTTTCCTAGGTACTACAACACATGGAGGATGTCAAAGTGCGTGAGATGCAGATCTTTGACTACAAGAAAAAGATTGCCGAGGCAGAAACCAAGTTGAAGCAGCAGCAGAATTTGTACGAGGCTGTACGCAGCGACAGGAATCTCTATAGCAAAAACCTGATAGAGTCACAGGTACACACTTCCATACAAATAACGCTGCTGCTAATATATGATGTCAAATTTACCCAACACGTACACATCTAACCAGTTAACCCATTCTCTACCAATGGCTGGCATAACTTGACAGAAATTTTCACTTACTACTTCCAAACAGTTTGTACTGTTTATAGAATAGGATATTTAATTGCTTTTCTACAAACTAACACATTGAAAGACAACATACACTAGCTACTGGTGCTTCGTATCATTACGTGTGAGCTACATTGTATTTCTGAGAACAACCACAACTTAAAGACATAGTTGTGGTTTGTATTTCTTCATTACTAGTTACCTAGTACCTAGTAATACTAGTTACCTAGTATTGTGGCTAAATGTCCCTTTTTTAAGTAAAGAGATTGAACGACTCAATATTGCCTTAAATAAATTTCAGGATGAGATAACGGAGATGAAACGTAAACTGAAGATCATGAATCATCAGATTGACCAGCTGAAAGAGGAGATTACAGCCAAAGAAGCAGCACTGGTCAAGGAGCACCTTGACCACCAGAGGTATGAGGCCGACCCACTTGACTCCCCTCTCCCCATCAACGAGTTTGAATCCCATCCCGAACCCTCTCATCTCGTGCACAATGTCAGCATTTCAATACAGTACAATACCAAGTACCGTAATGAAACATAATGGATATGTTGTGCATGAGAAGTTTATAAGCCACATTAAATTTCTGAAACATTGAAACATTTCATGTAGATTTCCTTGTGTGTACATGGTTGTGACTAACATACTTTAGCATGGGGGAATATGCACCCCTGGGCCATGTGAGTGACCACAAGAGGGCCCTATTACCAAAGGCCAAAGGTGAGTGGGAGGGAAAGCCCTAAAAGCAATGCCACTGGGGGAAACCCACAGTGTCAGGTCGGGACTGTAAACCCAACCCACATACTGGCTTTAGGGTTTCATCCCCGCTGGGAGTTGAACCAAGGACCCCCCAGCAAGCACCACTGTGCCATCTTAACTTCTGGTCCCTACACGTTTGCAACATATATTTTTGGGATCAAAACATGGCTTGAAGCTAAGAATCGGCCATAGGAGTAGTTCATGGTAGAACAGTCTTATGGAACACACCAACTATCCACTATAGGACCAAGTATCCAGACCCTGTACATTAGGGTTAATACCGTTCATCAAACTGTTTACAATTTGAATACAAGCTGTGTTTTATAAGTTTCTCTTGTTAACATTTGTTACTGTGCAATTGATCAACAATGGGTGTATCGGTGTGCACATTTGTGCACTATTCACAGCCCTAAACAAAGATAGAACATTGTAGTGAATTGACACTTACTGTAGTACTATTAATACGACGTGCTATTTTGGTCTCAGTGTAAGGCCGGGATTATTTCTTTACGTTCAGTTATCAATAATCTTCAGAACAGAAACTAATAAACCCTTTATGGCTTTGACATGCTGACATTTAATGAAATAAAAAGTGTGATATTACATGTATGACCTTTTACTCAACTAGATTCCGGCTTTTAAGCTTCGGAGGGCTTAACATTATCTTGCTGTCATCCGAACGCTGTGGAAACTAGTGTTATTAATATATAACACCTGTTTGTATTTAGTTTTGGTAATTTCATCATATTTTGATGCTATTTGACATAAATTGTCATGGAAGTGATTACCGTACAAGGCAGCAAATGTGAGAACTAAATGAAATGTGCAATGCAATTGTTGTTGTTCATTAGCTGCGGAACCTGGCATCTATTTGGATAAGTATCGCATGAGATTCCCAGTTGAAATAGAATAATGTTTAATGACATATATCTATATCATGGTAACATTGAAGATTTTCAAAAACAAAATAGCCACAAACAAACAGGCAGGTTGACTGGCTGTACATGTACATTACTGGCTGTATGTCTGCCGTAAGAGGTTTCTGTATCGGCAAAATGTAAAAGTCTTATCATAAAGGTAACAAATTTACCAACAGCCTTGAATCATACTAAACATGAATATATCATTTTCTCATTATTACTAGTAGTTCTGTGTTAAAGACACTTCAGACAGACGATTGTCAATGGTCTGGGAGAGTGTAGTTTCAAGCAAACGATAACTCTAATTAACCAGCAAGTGTCAACCGAGAAACAAACAAATGGCCGAAGGTCAGAGCTTCAGTATCTAAATCTTTTATTTCAAGTGAACTATAAAAAGGAAAATGGAGTATCTCGAAATACGGTCGTGTGAGTTAAAATGCTCACTATACTAAAGAATCAACAATACGCGAATAAAAACCAAAACTATTCTATTCTATACTAATCCAACCAATTTCCTAAAAGGCAAGTAGGTACATGTAGGTCTTGTCCTCATACATACATATATGCATTACGCATGCAAGGAAAAATAATTCCTTCCAAAATATACGTTTCCAAAAATAACTTGCAGGAATTATCTACTAAAGAGGCAGTGTATTGAAACCATAGTCAAAAGGCTTAATAATATCAGCCGAGGAATGGTCTAATTTAACCACAGAGGTTGGCAATGCTTAAATAAACTAAACGTACATGTAAATGTGCATCCTATACTAGGATTTAGTCAACGTAATGGGGGCTAGCACTTCGATAATAAGACAAAGAATTTAGGGCTAAACTTATCCCAAAAATAAGCAAAACAATATAAATTGTACTTACAATGACTGTGGCTTGGTATTAAGATAAGATAGGTTGTAATGTTGTAGATTAAAAAAAAGCTATGGTCACAAAAGCGGAGTAAAATCTCAAAAGGTACGTAAACCTGTAGGTAAAAGCGAATCCAAGATGCCCCATTTTCCATGTGGTTCGTAAACAGGTCAAGAGTTTGAACTAAAGAAAGTAACCACTGTGAGAGAATAGCGCCACTAAGTGTCGGAGGAAAGGACGTCAACGAGATCGCTACAATCATTTTCATTTAATCTACTGATTTTGTCCAGATAGTGAACGAGTTTTATTCCAATCTTGTCACAACTTGTATAATCCTAATACAGTCTTTCCCAACATTAATCAACAATTCTGCTGTACTCTCAAACAGGTTCCACCGTTATTTCTCTCCTTCTACCTACTTCATTCCCAACGAAGTAAACACTTCACAATAGTGTTGAGAATGTGTTTTATTTTGAGAGCTGGCCGATAGATTGCAGGGGAACTCTAACCTTCATATGGCAATTCAAATAAACAAACTATCAGGTTCCCCTGCTAAATGTATTTTTGTCCCCCATGTCGTCATCATTACCTCAGAGTGGAGAAAGAGAAAGAAGCTTTGAAGGGGGAGCTGCAGCGAATGAAACAACAAGCTAATGAATCTAAGGCATACATCGAGGCCCAGGAGGCAGAAGAACGCAAGCTACTCAAGATTATATCTGAGGCAGATGCTGAACGGCTACGACAGAAGAAAGAACTGGATCAGGTAAGTGTAATGCACTTTATGGTCCCATGATACGAACTTTGTGGTGAGGCTGTCAGGAGATGAACAAAGATGCAATTGTGCTAAAAAGTTTGTAAACCCCACGATGAAATGCACATAATTAAGCTGTGTTCAAAATATTGTTGTTTTATCGTATGATGTTCTCATACTCTATTATGACAACTTGCAATTACCGCTGTCTATCCACAAATAAAATGGAACATACTGATAATGGGTCTCTGCAAAAGTAAGTTTCCGCTAGTATTTAGTTGGCCCTCCCTTGCCTGCAATGACCACAATCAAACGTTTTCCGTAATTTGAGACCAATGCTGGCATCTTTCCAGAGAAAACTTGGACCACTCCTCAACACAGAAGTTGTGCAGATCTTTCAGATTTGATAGTTTTTGTTTATGAATGGCACTCCTTGAGGTCAGTCCACAGCATCTCGATTGGATTGAGGTCCGGACTCTGGATTGGCCAATCGAAAAGAGTGAATTTATTTCACTGGATCCAGGTTTTAGTTAATTGCTTGTGTGCCTTGGATCATTTTTGTGGGCAAGTCTGCCAGTTCCTGAAGCAGCAAAGCATCTCCACACTAGAATGCTTCCGCCAACATACAGTGTACTTCACTGCAGAGCACCAGGTTTTTCTTCTGAAAGGCTGCATTTTGGTTTCACCAAACATAGCGTTTTTTCATCATGGCCGAACAGCTCTATTATGGTTTTATCGGTCTACAAACCTTGTTTCCAGTAGACCAAAGCCTTGTCAAGGTGGGCTTTGGCAAACTTCAGCTTTGCATCAATACTTTTTCAGCAGAGGCTTTTTTCATGCCACCCTGCCATGTAGGCCAGACTGGTTCAGTGTTCTCCAAATAGTTGATCTGTGAACATGTACACCAGCCTATTCATTTGGAGTTCCCTGAAAGTGACCCTGGGATTTTTTGGAAGCCCCTGAGAGCAGTTTTCTGGCTGTTCTATCTTTCTGGGGCGGCCACTCCTGGGCAAACAAGGCTGTTGTTTTCAAGGTTCTTCATTTATAGAAAATCTGGTGCACTGATAATACATGTACTCCCAACTGCTTGGAAATGGTTCTGTAAACCTTTTCCACGCTCGTGGTCAGCAGTAACTTTCTCCTTGAGAGCTTCAGAAAGAACTTTGTCTTGACCTCGACATTGCCAATCAGACTGTTTTTGATGTGAGTATTGCCCACTCTGATTCGTAAATGAATCACAGTGGACAATTCAGGACCAACAATGGTCAGCAAATACAACGCAACTTGCATTGGCTGGAATTTACCTAAGTTTTACATTTCTGCATTTATTGCTAATTATGAAGGGCTCACATACCTTCCGAGAGCCATTATCAGTATATTTCATTCCATTTGTGGACAGAAAGCAGTTATTGCAAGCAATAATAATAGTCAGAAAACATCATGAAATTGAAATATTGTATCATTGGGCTTTACGATAAAACAACATTGTTTTGAACACAACTTAATTATGTGCGTTTCATCATGGGTTCACCAACCTTTGAGCACAACCGTTTATAGCAGAAACAGTTCCACAGCAAAATGTATGTTGTCAATTATATAACAAACCTTAAGACAGTTTCAACTTAGCACTCCCTGTACAACGCGGAAATTTCTTGGAGATTTCTGCAATGGCCTGACTGAGAGAGAATGTTGTTTACACTAAAGGCTAGGTGGTGCAGTTGCATTTTCATTGCCTTCACCGATGGAAGAGGACCCAGTTTCAAATCCTTGGCCCCACATTCGAACTGGGCTTTTGACGTCTAGCGTTTTCCTAGGGTTGTCCTAGTTTTGCTGGGGTTTCAGCTTCAGACGCTTGTGGTTCCTAAAGCATGTATCAACCCAACAGGCTAATCCTGAAGGTCATGAATAAATAAATAACTAGCAACAACTTATGTTGACTTTACAAATGTGAATAGAAGTGGAATCGGAGTGCAATGTCAAGGTTTATATTATTGTGTGCTCGGTTTTTTAAAAATTATGTTTGTATTACCAATTGATCATACCATAAAACAATGGTATGAATATCCAAATAAATACACTAACTGGCTAGAGATTTTGGCGCCCTCATCAGGGTTTCTTTGCAGCGGCATTGTGGATTTCCTTTCTTTGCCAGAAGGAAGAAGTGTGTCTGTTGAAAGAGGTTTTGTGAAGTTTGAGAAAAATTGCTGAGAGAATTGTGTGTACTTGGTAGATCAGTGTGGTGGTTTATGTGCAGAGGTGATTTATTCAGTGCGCACTTCCGGTATGACTCTACACTCCCCAAAGAGCTGAGAAGGTTATCAGCTACATAATTAACTTTAAAGTCTGATTGTTCCCTCTGTGTTGTCAAAATTCATGTCCTTCACAAACCCTAGTGTAAATACATGTATGCCATTAGTATACATGTATTTTTACTGAAATTCAAATTACAGATATCTCACCTTTCGACATTTTAGACTTTATTCTGGTACGGTATTATTTATGTTTAAAAATATATTTGTATTCACACACGAATCCGGATTTGTAGAAAAAGACATATTATTCCTTCACTGTGCATTTTTGATGTACCATTTGAAGACAGACATTCAATCAGTCAGGGAAACAGAATTAAAACATTATATCGTCCTCTGTCCAACATTGCACAGCAACTATAAAAACTATTTGACTTGTCAACTTAAGATGTAAGCTGACATCGAGCCAGATGTTCCTCTGGTTAAAACTTACTGTAGCTGCACCAGCAAAATATCTGTCCCTGGAGTTAATGTTACATGGCAATTAAACGCTCACTACACAGCCGCGCTTTCCCAGAATTCATAGCATGTTATTTTGTTTTATGTAATGCTTACTACTTGACCGTTCTGCATGGTTTGATTTTTGCCATGAGCCACATCTGAGCTCCCTTATTAAAAAATAAAACTACTCACTCCAAGTTGGATAAGAGGTACTCCTAAGTAACACGTTGTACCTTGGGATGTGGTCAAGCATTATGAACCCAGGGGTAGGAGCAGTGGGGTGTGTAGAGCTACGTAAACAATTCAATGCACTAAGTGCTGTCTTATGGACAAAAATATTATGGCTCTAAGCCTTTATCCTTGAAATATAATGTAAAATGCAGCAGGCCCCGAGAGACCAGGCACTTGATAGCATCTCCATTACAGTACCTCTAGGCCTGGGGAATGCTTTCAATAAATGAAGGGACATTGAACCCAGGAGACTGCCATGTTTTCCTTCTCTCTTATTATTTATGAGGTTGGAGTTTGTTGGATTCATCTTCAGATTGTACGTATTAATAGTGCTCGTACTTGTTGTTTAATTTAGTGATTTTTTTAATGAATTGAATGTTATCAAGCATGTGTAACCATCAAGGTCTGTGCTGCACATAGGGAAAGGCCCAGCAATAAAATGGAATGAATTGTAGTACTAGCTAAAATATTTCTTACAACTGAAACACCACTTTCAAATATGAATAATAGATCGATTATGGAGAAATGGAGTGTAACACTTGCTTAGTGCCATTTACATTTGAACCCACCCGTGACTGCGTGAGAGCCGCATGAGCAATATCATCCTATCAAATCATATAACTATAACTTGCCTGTTTGGAAAGCATCTTGCTTGAATAGGAACGTAAGTGCTGTCTAAAGTGGAACCTGCCCTCTGACCAATGTTATTTAACACGAGTGAAATACTGAGGCAATTATCACCTTCACGACTTGCCAATGACTAATTCTCACTACTCTCTAGGGACGTTGACATTTATAGTTGGAAAGATCTTGAATCTGAAGTTGCCATGTCATGCAAGAATAGGACCAACAGCTATAATCTTAGATGTGTGTTGGGTGCGCTGTACAACTGTATCATACTACAGGATCATGTAGCAATTGCAACTCTTGCTTTAAGTAGGTTCTTCAAGTAACAATCAGAGCGTACGTACATATATGCAGATGGCCTTGTGATTTTCTGTTGTTTGCATTGCTCACTGCTAATGGCTCCAACCTAATAAACTGGTGCGTAAAGCAACCTGCAACAATTGCTGTACAGAATTGATAGCATACATGTTGAAAATCCCTGATGATTTTTTTAGAAACAGAAAATTGTGTACGGTAATTTGAGTAAAAGAAATTCCCTCCATCAAATGTAGAATCACATGATGAGTCCGAGTCTCTTGTTGTCCACAATAAATACATGTATGTGACCCTAGAATGTCTTGCAACATTTTTGGGTACGGTAAGTGAAAATCAATTTACAATTATATTTTTACCTTGATGTCGAACTGTTATTTCCTGAAATAACATCAATTGAAAGTCTGTTTTGCATTATACAATCTACTACCAATACTAGTACCGTCAATTCCCCGTTTGTAAAAATGGTAAAGTTTTCTACTATATTCTGTTTAATATGTCAGACCTGTCACGTGTTTAACACAAATGTAGATTTTAGACGAGAGTCTAAATGTAGCAATCAGACGAGAGTACAGTCCAAGTTTGTATTGTTAATAGGAGCCAACCGGTAAGCCTAACGGGGAGAAATCTAAATCCTATCCTTCCCCAAAAAAGTTTTTATTATAAAAACATATGAAAGTAAACTAAAACCAATAATCCAAGACATTGTTCCAACACATTATTCAAAATATACTTCTCAGAGAATATTATTTAAAAAAATGTTATGAATAGTGTTAAATGAGAAAAAAAATTCAGAAAGTTCTAGTTGCCCTGAAATACTGATCATTAAAGTACCAGTCTGATGTTCTTACAGCCATCAACATTCCCTATTCTGTTTGCTTATTACCCTTATAAAGCATCTGAAATCAGCCTGTAAAATCTATAAAAACAATGTGTACACTTTGTGAATGTTAAGTTTCACTAGCTTATGCTAGTAAAGCTCCTTCACCTAGTATATAAGGCCCACCTAGCATATAATGACAAACAGAGCACACTGTTCGTAATGTAGAGAAGTTTCTTTCCAAAAAGAGATTAATATTACATGGTTGTTACCCGCAAACTTAACCTAGTTATTGTTCTTTACACCATGCAAAGCTTCAAATCTTACTTAGCTCATGCTAGTTGTACCTTCAAAATAACAGCTTTTGGGAACTGTAGGGTACATGTGGACATGTAGTAGTATATATCCAGTGATGATGATAACTTGATGCCATCAAGTACGGTAATTAATCAAAATGCATTGATATTTCAGTGCACACACAAACAACCTCGATGATACCCAAATGTATCCATGTGATAAATTACTTCAGGAAGATTCACTTCAGCTTGGCAAGTAGTTTATTGTCAAGATTTCAAACCCTATTTTTATCAAGTGTGCTGTTGAGAATATTGCAGTGTAATATCGGGAAACTGATGTTGATTCAGTGATGTCTCAAAATGGATGAGTACTAGTGCGCACATGAAAAGAAATTCATTTACCAAAATGTCATAATAGGAATTCAATTTCCTATTGGAGACGTGCTATACAAAAAGAACATTGTAGTAACTTACTTGCTTTAATAATGTAACGAGGTAATACACAATGTACAATGCCACTATATATCAATCAGTGTACCCATTAGCTGGTCAAATGATGGTGTCTGTCATTTTATGGTCTACATGTATGTGTATTATTAGCCATAAGGCCTAAACAAAATAGTTCTGCTTCTGGTTACATGGCATTTAAGAAATGGGGTAGGTACTGTATGTAGGACATTTGTTTTTTGTTTTTTTTGGGCAATTTTGTTTGTGCTGATCTAATTTAGGTGTCTACGTGTAGTCTGCATCGTTAATCTAGCATTTTCAACAGCGCGCGCACGGTACACAAAGTGCCGTACATGTACATTTTACATACATGTATGTGGCTATAACACAGTCTTTGATTCCAGCTTTACGTACGTACGTGTACATATGTGTACATGTACTTTACATGTGTACATGTACTGTACAAGACATGTATAGAGCACGTGCAGCATGTGATCGATCGCTCGTACGGCCGTGTTTTTTTGATGATATCTTGATAACTATGTAACCAATTTTGATAAATGATACTGTTTTGTGATTAGAGATTATCTCTACAGACAACACACCATTTAGTTTGTTATTTAAAAAGTATAAATTTGTCGGAAAAATCTCCTTTTTAAAATTTTAGTTCACCAGCATTTTTCCAGAAAATTTTTTTGGGTCATATTTTCCTGCTGCACGTGGAAGAACTCCAGGACATCAGCTATACATGTACACGTATACTGCATGGTCGGTCATACATGTACATGTACTTCAGCGGGTGCAGTGCATGTCTTGTCGTATGAAGTACATGTATGTTGTATGAAGTTGTGGTTGTACACAGTATAGTATGCGCGGACGTACATGCTATTGAGGCCGTGCGCCAAATGTTTTTGCTAAAGGCGCATTACAAGTTGTGCTGCGGAGTACAACTGTAATTGTTTTGTCCCCGGAGAAAAAATTAGGACCGGCCCTTAAAAATAGGGTCGGTCGGGTAACCGGAAGCAGAACTATTTGTTATTTAGGCCTAATGTGGAATTAATCTCCACAACATTTAGACAAGTCACTTGAGATGCATGCATGGTGTAAGAAACTTTGACAGGTGCTGTAATTGGAGGGGTGGGGGTGGTGTGTAGGGGGTGGGTAGGGGGTTGGTGGGGGGGGGGGGGGGGGGGTTGGTGGAGCGTTACTTTCCTTGCCTTTATTACTGTAGGTCCCGGGTTAGTATCTGGTAGTGCCAACATGCAAACTGGGTTTCTGGCTCCCACCTCTAAAACCGAAAATTCAGCAGGTGCTGGAAGTATACAAATAAAGGTAGTGCTGCTGAAATGACTTAAAGCTAATTTAACAGCGAGACATAAATTTCTTTATTATTAATGTATGCTCACTTGTTTTATTTAAATTATCAAAACAATGCATCAAAGTTACTTCTATGTGATGCAATCTGGGAAAACCCTTCACATGGTGGAAACAATCAGACATGCATGTTTTATAACAAAAGCTAAAGATGAGCTCATTGTGGAACGTTTAACATTTTTTTCTTTACGACTGCTGGGTCCAAAATTACGAGCAATTAATGTTCAGAATAATTGTTTGGATATGAACATTCCGGAATAATGATTCTAAAATCAACGTTTTTTGTGTACAAATTTAAAGCATTACTCAAAAATATTGTTGGGGTAATGTTGGATTGTTAAAGAATAAAAAACAAAATGGGTTTGGAATGCCAATTTTCCCAAAATAGCATTTTTCGACATTCGACGGGTTTCCTAGATCCCATCGCATATTCAGTATAACAAAAGTGCCTGCCTGTGTACATATCAAAGTAAAATATTCAAAAGTATTTCACAAAATATTGTTGAAGAATTCTTGAATGCTTGAATAATAATATTAATAATAATGATAAAAACAGCGAATTTACCGTGCCACTTATAAATTTAATTAAATTAAATTTAAGGATGTACTGTCCAATTTTAGATCGACTTTTCCTTGAGAAGTCATTTATTGTATTGAACTGATAATTGGTTTGGTTTGCCCTCGTTATTAGCTTTAAAATGATTTATTGCACGAACAAAATCATTCACTGTAATTACAAAGTATTTCCTTGCCAAAATGAATCATTGGGCTTACAGCAATACTTTATTTTGACAAGAAGATATTCTAACTATGCATGGATTTATTTTCATGCCATATATCACTGTAATGCTAATAACAATGGACAATATCAATTCAACATTTTAATTATTTATCAAGGTAAATTAGACAGTACACCTTTAATGCTTTAATATTGGTAAACATGTAGATACATGTTGATGTGCCATTCTGCTAAACAAAATTCTGTACGTGTCATCCACGAATCCAGTTAAGTGCCAATGTTGAGAGATCCTAGGTTCTTGCACATATTGAGACAGTTCCATATTCCATGATCCAAATTTTAAGCCTCCTTTATCCAATTCATAACCTGGAGTACCATTTATATGTGTCAACTTATTTCGTGTAGTTTGGAGCTGGTAAAAAAAACCTGAATCATCTGTAAAAGAGTTTAGTCGATAGTGTTCTGCATTAAGTGTCAAGTTGGAAGCGTGGCAACTACGATGGTTAAAAAGGTAATGAAATTAAAAACTGTCTACCCTGTGCGTACCATTCAGCAATAAACCAACAATTTTTTTACATGTTGTTATGTTGGCGTAACCCGACCTACCCTAGAAATACGGGCCGACCCTAGACATTTTTATTGATTTTCAGACAGAAAATAAAAATCTAAAGTATAGATATACAATATTATAAAAATTGAAAACACATACAGGTGTTGAGTCCTTTTCTTCAATTTGCTTTGTGTTGTATATCGGGTTGCAACGTGGAACACTGCCATTTTGGCAGAAGTAAAAAAAAAAATTTTAATAATAAAAAAATTAAAAATCCCTACCTACCTACCCTATTTTTTCGGGCCCGTTAGGCCAACATAACATTTTTTTTTAATGCCTTACTGTATGAGAAATATTATAAGAATTATAGCTTTATACATGTGGCTACTCTGATGGAAGGTGTGTAAGTAATGACTGAGCAAATTCCAGTACTTAATGGGAAGAGTAATTTTTTCCCCCAGAATGCTGGTTGGATTTGTTTAATTCCGACCGCTGCACCTACCCACTGCCACCCGCACCCGTTGCCACACCCACCCACTGCCACACCCACCCACTGCCACGCCCGCCCACTGCCACATACGCCCGCCCACTGCCACGCCCGCCCACCTGCCTGCCCACTCCTGCCCGCCTGCCCACTCCTGCCCGCCTGCCCACTCCCGCCCGCCTGCCCACTCCCACCCGCCTGCCCACTTCCGCCCGCCTGCCCACTCCCGCACGCTTGCCCATTCCCGCACGCACCGCTGCCACCCCCACCCGCTGCCACCCCCACCCGCGGGCGTGCCTGGGCAGCATTCCACATAGTTAAAGTGAAATTTATTGATTTTGTATACCCTAAATAGAAAAGATTGTCTACATTTGCTTGTTGCAACACACACTTTACATGCACAGGTATTGATTTGCTTGCTTATTCTCTGACAAATAGAAATGATAAATTGGATGTGGAAATGATTTCGATTTGAGATGATGACAAACACATTACCAAGGGGGTTTTGGATTTCAACTTTCTTATAGAATGGAAAAATAGTTTTGAAAAGAAAAAAAACTTGGTCGATCTGAGGTCATGATAGATGTCCACTGTGAAATACAGTGTAGTATGTAAACAAATTACATTCATAAAAAGTTTACATAATGTCAGGGCTTTCAGCACTGACATTATGTAGCTTGTTACAAGGGACACCAATACAAGCTGTGTCCCAAGCTTGGTGGGATCTTTTCACTATGGGGGACTGTAAGACTATTGTAGGTACTGGGTATACGATCCAACCTTTTTCTAAGTCAAATTGAGCATTATATTCCATTGAGCTAAAATAAAACAATTTTCTGGAATGATATCTGGAACAAAATAAGTGTGTATACTTGTAAACCATATACAATGGCTTAATGCTGGTAAACTAAGGGTGAAATAGTACTAATGTGGAATTTCAACATTTTACTCCCAGGTTGTATATTCTGTGCAATTGCTTTAATTTGTTTAGACACAATTAATGTCAGTGTATACTCGGTTTCTACCCGTCATCCCCACAGTAAGAACAGCACCAGCATAAATTTTGTTCACATTTACGGGTAGAATATTTTCTAAACGTGTGTTAGAATGAGACAAACATTCAATTTGGTGTATGATCAAGATGAATGGCCCTAATTTACCTGGTTACCCTCCCTAATGGAAGTGTAGGGCTATTTAACAGTGGTCCGGTTGTGTTTAACATTTGTCTTGATGACTGAATCTAGTGCATTAGCTAGTACACATCCTCTACCTAAGAGACGTAGGAGTTGGATAGCGATTCTTGTCTCTTAGAAACAAAGCTGCGACCGGCCATTAGTGGTGAGAAAGGGCCTCGGCTAATCGCACCCTAAATCAATCTATTTTATATGAAAATGTTATTAACGTCACAGAGAGTACATATGTCTGGTCTACATGGATATGCATGTAGGTGTTTTTGGTGCAGTTTTAAAGGGGAGTTTTGTGCTAGTTTAGTTGGGATACACGTATGAGTACTCACTAGTGTATTTTAAGGGGGGCATAGTCTTCTCCACCCCCCCCCCCCCCCTCACAGCATTTAAACAAATTATTTGCCCATTCAAATAAAAGTGTAACCCGTATTTAAAAACAGTCCATAAAATGATATCTTTCCAACTGTAAAGTCACATTATAGGTATTATACTGTACTGTATTTAACAAATTTTTTTTTTATGTATCTTCGCCCGTTACAAGACCGAATCTTAATAGGTCACTCAAGGTAGGGGCTACTAATGGAGCAACCCCGAGGGGTGCTTGATTGGCCACAATGGGGCAACTGCACTCAGTTCAAGGTCTGAAACATACATTATATTACATAACTTCACAGACCCATTACAAACTGAGCAGGAGTAACTTCCCCCAGCCGTGATTAGACCTATGTAGTCAGTGGCATTTGAACCGGGGTCTACCGAGTTCCATCCCACTGTCTTAACCACTAGGCCACCACTCCTCGTATGGTGCGAAGTGTGGTGTGCCTTATGAATTAATTTGGAGCCTGAGCTGCTCACAGGGTTCCAATCTTTCATGACAGGGAGCTCGATTCTGGGAAACACAAACTATACGTGTGCTAACCTACAACGCCGCTGTATTTATACCACCATTATATACCTTGCACGTGGTAAAGCTACAAAGCCTTTTAAGTAGCTGTATAAAGTATGAACTATAGACCAGTCCGTTTACACAATACATGCTTCTCTGCGATGCCATTGCTGGGGGCTGCCATTGCACAACACGTTCATGTAAACATTTCATACGTACATTTTCCTAATACGCATTAGACTTTCTAACCAATACAAAGAAAATGTGCGTATGGAATGTTTGCGCATGCACGTCGCACTCATTGTTAAATGGCCCCCAGTAATGGCGTCGCAGAGGGGCGTACAGTGTCTACACCTGATTGGTGTAAAGCAACAATTTGCATCAACGGATCCTGGGCTGACTTGTTTAGCAAAAGCCAAGCACACAGAACAGTTTAGTGTGTGTACGTTTTGTGTATCTTGCAACATTTTTTCCTACATCGGCCTCAAGACATTTGCTTTTTCCCCTTATTCTGTCCGCAACACCATATGTGACTGGCTCCACAAAAATGGGTATTATGGGATGACATTTTTAAATTGAGTTACATACATGTAGCTGAATTGGTTACATTATAAGCTTTAATTTGGTGTAGGTTTGAACTGTGGCATTTTGCATTCTTGAGATATACTGATTTTTGCATAGTCATAATTGTCGAATTAACGGAAGTGCCTTCAGAGATACAGCCCTTTAAACACAGCGAGTGGAAAAAGAAATGTGGTAAGAAGAAACTCTCTTGAATGCCCATAGGAACAGTTATGTTCCTTTTGAAAATGAAAAAAGGTATTGATACATGTATAATAGAAGCCAAAAGACCAACAAAATCCTGTGATTGTTTGTTCCGCCCTCGCCACATCAAACAGCCCTTTACGTGAAATAGCATAGCGTCCCTCGATACCCTTTTTCTGCAGAGTGGGTCACATATTTGACGGTGTTCATGTTTTGTACATTTTACTTGCTTATTAGCATGCATCTTATAATGAAGTTTTTATTCTGCGGCTGCTTTTTAAAATTATTAACTTACTCAGAAATGAAACCTTCTGTCTCCCCCTCTATATAAATGCGCTGGTCCATCTCTTTAGGAGGCTTGTGCGCGCTGGACTGGTAAATATGTTGTCAGGTCGGCCCAAATAATAGAAAATCACATACTGGCCCTTGTGGCATCTGCCAGAATTTAAATATGACCAGTTCGTGCCTGCATTCACCCTCTCCCGCCGCGCCCCCTCTGTGGGTATGACGATAGC
>JAVCKS010009705.1:0-16651 GCA_032273685.1 Pteraster tesselatus
AAATAACTTTGCAAATTCATGAATCGTTACATCCAAGGAGACTAACTGGCTTCACTTATGAGAGATGAACAATACATATGACAAAAACACCAGTCATACTTGGGGGGCGTTAATGTCCTCACACAAAGTTTGTTTGAACATCCAAGGGTGACCTTTTGATGAAAATTACATCATCATTAAAATTTAAAGACTCAATACTTTGACAAAGTTAATAATAAAGCCTTATAGCATTCATAAATAAGACACTATCATTCAAAATCTCAAGAAGCGTTTGTGTTTCCAATATTTTCGAGACGGTCTATGGTAGGGAAAATCACAAAGCTTGTTTGGTTTGTTTTACAGTTTGTGTTTTGAAAGTTTTTTTTCTGGAAATGTCTTAACTTGTTAAGAGTATTATCAAAGTAATTACTGTTTACAAAGTACTGTACATGTATGTTAATTGAGTTATGTATATAGTTCATATAAGTATTAGGGGGCCCAGTCAAGTGTAAAGGTAAATAAAGGCACTACTGGCACAATGTCTAAAGGGACATACATGTATCATCGTACACGGTTATTGCATGTAACTTATCTAAGACCAATGCTTTTCTTCCAATGAAAGGTAAAGGTACATGTAACCAATTTGATAGATCTCATATCTTATCTGCACTATAGGAACAATCACTCTTCCCAAGTTCTAACGAAAGAAGGATCTCCATGAGTCTAATATACATGTAGGTTCAATTCAACCATAAATGTTTAGAGATGACTACAGGGAGTGCCTAAAAAACACCGCTGAAGAACACCAAACACTACTCTCCTAATGTCAGGCATACATTGCACAACAACATTTCTTGCAAGTCATCGGTTTCACCGACTTACATACCGCGGGTACGTGGTCCGTGCAAACTGCTTAACAAATGTTCAGTGCACAGCCACGACCCTGGATAGTCATGTTTGTAAAGCGCACCAAGCGACTGCTTTAACTGTTGGCTGGCCAGCATACATTGGCATACATTTTTTTTTTATTGGCACAACTCCTGTTGCGGACACCAGGAAAATGCCCAACTGGAGTTACATGACTAAGCTGTCATAAGTCAATGAAAAATAATAATTATTATTAAACTATAATCCAAATTTTACCTACATGTACGATCAATAGTTTTATGCCCACCTTTGGCAAGAAATCGTTTCCAAGCACAGCGTGGCGGCAGTGCACGCATGTATGCGGTATATCGATGGTCGGGTAAAAAAAAAATATTGTATCTCAAAGAAATGTAATGTTCAGGAGGGTCAATAAACCGCTCTGCCTTGATATCTTAACTTTAGTTGCAGCTTCCTTTTTCAGCAAACAGTTTCCTGATACAAGTGATAAGAATTTCCTCTAATAAGGCGCAATTTTGCATTAAATGATTTTAGGGCACAATCACTGAAGTTACGATATCCGTTATTTCAATGAGATACAAGGTTTTGTCACCCAAGCAATGTATGTATGCCAATGTGTGTGTATTGCGGTATTGGACAACATTTCTTGTATGACTTTTGGGGGATGTTTGGAAACGTTAATAACTAGGGATGCTCTTATTATAACTAGTTTAGATAACATGTCTTATAATTGGTACAGAGAATAAAATTAGTACAAAGAAATTTACAACATATCTCACGCATCTTCTCTAAAATGGTATTCTTATAAAGGTGACTTTTGCCAAAATGAACATCTATAAACAGTACATTTTCCAGCGTTGCTAATTTACATGTAGTAGTTTTCTTTAAAATCTTTTTTTTCTCGGTTCTTATTTTGAGACCGACATTACACATGTATCTTTCACAAGGTATGTGTAATTGTTCAGCCCCCAAGTAAATAGAATTAAGGCTCTGTAATTTCTACTAATCTCAACTTTGCAACTATTATTTTTCCTTGATGGCATGTACATGCACGTGTTGTCAAATTAAGCCATACATTGCTAGATTATTTTCAGTCACGGTCTCAATGTGCACTAGTTACATACCAATCAATTTACATTGTCGTTTGTTGTATGTACATGTGTATACATGTCGTTCCTAATCCACTCACTGGAACAACAATAATTCTCAGAAGAGCTAATGCAATTCCACCCACATAGTCCTGTAAATTGAAACAATGCAAATACTAACTATCCAATGTGCAAACCATATACGTGTACAGGTTACGAGTAAACTACCCAAGAAAAAACATTTACCAGTAAATGTACATCTAAACAACAAGTACACTAATATTAAACACCAACGTCTTGATCTACATGTATACTACATGTAAAGCAACACACTAAGACAAACCTCTTAACTGGTTCCAGCATATTCCTATTCGTCTCAAGTTTACACACCAAATGTTACAGCTATTAGGGCGCTACAGGCCAGCACGTACAAAGGCCAAGTACTTGCCACAGTGAATTGAAGCCCAAGATATGTTCAGTACTTATTGGTCTGCTTGAACAACCAACGATATCAGAAAAGAATCTAAGAGTCAATATTAGCATGCACACACCTATTATAGGCAGGATATTTCAGCGGTGCAGCCATTAACGCCATATATACTGAAACTTGCCCTACCAGCTCTATACAGACTTACCTCATATTCCTGTTTGTCACAAGTAAGAAATGGATCATCCACTTTGCATATCATGCACACTTACAGGAAGTGGTGGTGACCAACTTGTGCACTTCCTTTTTTTGTCTATTCTTCTTTTAATCTGTTTTCACCGACTCCAGAAACCACTATGGCGAAACAATTCGACCCCGCGGCAAAAAACACAGAAAGGGAGATAGATATAAGGGAAAGACATGGAAACTGGAAGAAAAGGATGTCACAGCAGCGATGGTCCTTTGACTCAAGGTGAACTGATCCGGTTGTGGCAACTGATCACTTGTACGCTAGGAAAGCATGTGATTATTATCAATACACACACACACACACACAAACAGCAGACACACACACACATATATAGAGAAGTATAATAGACACAATCACCGAGTTAAATTCAATAAAATGTGGGTTGGCCCTGGAGTGGTGTTCATGCAGTCACTGTGTCTGACTGTGTACTATATGTGGGCATGTGTACACACAAACACACACTCATACACGCACACATACTAGGAGACCGTCACTGCTTCTTCATCTACCAGCTGTTGTTGGCCTAGCACCACTTCTATCTCACCTTGGCAAACAAGCGTGACTTGAACTTTGAGCTACACACAAACAGCATCTATTGGTCGGTTCAAAACACACACTGTTCGCAACTGACCAACCGTCTCTTAAATTCGAGTCGTAGCTGCACTGCGGTGTATATATAATTACAGATCTTGCTTTCACTGGCAATGATATAGGAACACAATTAGCTATATATACATGCCGGATCTGAGATTATCAGAGCCTGGTTGAAGGGCTGGCCATATGGCGACAATTAATCAATCAAGCTTAAAGAGTCCGGCGGATGGCTGCCACCGACTGACTCAATATACTCATCGACGAAGCCACACCTTCACCAACCACACCACCGTTTAGCAATAATGACACGCACACAGCTAGCCGGCTACCATAAGAGAGGTGATTACTGCATCAGTATGCGAATGTCTTGCTAACAAACTGTGGAGACCTCCAACCAAACCACACAATCCAAACAAGTAATCACATTGTGTAAGCAATTCAGTATAATACACCAAAATCAGACTTGCGCACAGTTTCTTTGCCGCCCATGCACACGGGACAAAGGACCAATACCGCCCCCCTTCCTTACCGTAAAGAAAGAAAAAGGAACACCTACAATGTATATTTCATTACAGCTCCTTGCTGAAAAAAGGGATGAAAGGGCTTAAGGAACCACTGGTCACAAAAGGGAACACACTGACCTTGGAAATGCAGCCAATACTACCTGGGAACGCCCCTAAATGTAACAAGACAAAAGGGCCTGTTGCAGTGGGGCAGTCTTGGTCATTTTGGGTCACAGTAATAATAGAATTAGAACTTAGAAGATCTCAACAATACCCAAGAATACAATGAAAGATGGGTGTATGTATTAGCAGTAATTAGGAGTCCACACACAAACACAAACACCTACTGGTAATTGTACTAAGTTATATCAAAAAATGAACTGTATAATTTGTCTATAAATCTCAGAATTATATGTATTTGATACGTCCCCATTTCTTTTAGAAGGTGACATCATCATTCACATACGTACACACCTATCGAAAAGGTTTTTTTTTGTTTTTAAATAATCAAATTAAAGCTATGTGAACATTCCTATGAGGCAAAATAATGTACCGGTACAATTGATTAAACATTTAAATATGATGACTGCGGGAGGCATACACTACCAGTATTTGTAACAACTGAGCCACTGTGCAATAAAGGTGAATTATTGGATAAAACAAACTGTCTCATCGTTTGTGTCTGACGAATGTCACAACTCAGTGAGGGGGCATACAAGTACATGTATGTGGTAGCCCCAAGCAAGTTTGCTTTACTATTATCCTAAAATGGTTTATCCTAAAATGGTTTTGACAGTGTACTATGATTTCAGACTGATCACCATGAGAAATAATGGATAATTTGCTAGGTTTGCCCTTAAAAATCCACCCCTTGAATAGTTGTCCAAATTAATACCTGGCTGGTAGCAATCATACATTTTCAACAAATCGGAGTGACAAACAATCGGAAAGTCGATTTGGGGGTTTCACAGGTACTGGGTTGACCACTTGGTAGAATTGCTGATATAAGGGCATACATCATTATGGCATAGGAAATACGCATGTGAACTGTGGTACGTACCACTGATTTACATGTTGTGAATCTTCTCATTAGACATCACTATGCAAATCTAGACATTGATTTGTATTGATTGCAAGTGCATATGATATTTACCAAATATTTCTTCTTTATTAGTATTGTACGTTACATGGGCATGCCTATACTTACATCCTGTAGTGCCCAGTGTTGGGTTTCTTCATGATTATACATCGTTCATTACGGTACTACATGTACATGTTGCAGTAAAAACAAGGCCAGGCTATTCTGATGATATTTACTATTAAACATAGAGACTACTTGTACCGGGAATTGCTGTTAAATAACTTCACAACATGTCCTTGTCTAGCTTTTCGTAAGCTGCTTTATACAGGTATACTGGATATTTATCTCGATATCTGGGGCCTACAGATGACGTTACAGTTTCCTGAGGTTGGAGAAAAGCCCCCAGAGCCAAAACCCAATCAGAATTTGAACGTGAAAACCTGCAGTGGTGAAAGCGAGGAAATGCAAACCACTAGATGAGTTTTCATAAAATACAAATATTTTATGTCACATTGTATTTATTGTTCATCATAAAAGTACGAAGAGACTCAACTTATAGAGAAGATGATTCCCGTTAAATACTAACAACGTAATTAAATATGCTGTATTGGTTTGACATTTACGATCTATAAATGAGTATCAGAATTGGCCTCGAAAGAAGCTTAGTAGACTACAATATTGCATTAATCAAACAAGGCATATTCCACTTCCTGAAATATAGTTCTTTGCATTACCACTAACGTCACTACTGGTATGATCATTACTATTTATTCGCGTCCTTCGAGAGAAGGTTGTGAGCCATTGATATGTCCTTGAAATTTTTGAATCGAACTGATTAGAATTAAAAATGAAAATAAATGTAATCTTCTTGGAAAAGACAATTTTATACCAAGCGAAACTGTTCAAATTCAGAAAATCCTTGAGGTAGACTGGAAACAAAATTCACAGAATTTGGTCCGGTGGCTATTTCAAGACTCCACCATCGCCAACACCACTTACACAAACCAAAATGGAGGACTGGGAGACAACAACAACAAATGCTCAATGTGAGTTGAATCTGCAAGCTACAGCCCACTACACCAGCAAATGGAGACAAGAGGGGGAAAAACGAAGGTAGCGCGAACAAAGGGTAAACCTTGAAGTGTGTGAGAAGCGCCAATTGTGCCGGCTAGGCATGAATGATCTTCAGCCCATCGAATTGCCAACAGCTGCAGCAGAAAGAACAAACTAATCAAACAAGGATGCTGAACAGTAGAAACACAAGAACACAAATATTAAAAGATATTAGAAAAACATTTTTTTTCTTGTAATAAATCATTTTTCTCTGGTAATAAATCATACATTCTTTGAAAGGCGCACTAAACCAGAAGGAAGATCAAAAAATGGAGAAGGTCCACTATGTTATGAATATTTCTTTTTAAACAAAACACAATTTGTGGCATTGACCATTTTTCATAGGAGGAAGTGAGCTACTTTTATTTCTTTTTAGGCAGGAGGAAGACACCGACCGGCCTGATCGTTTGTTAAGTTCATTGTTTGCTACTCCTATACACTAAGTGACACTCAAAACTAAATATATGCATGAAGCTATTCCTGATAAGAAGTCTGGCTTGAAAGCTTACTTATTAATTTTCTTTGGTGTTTTTTTTCTCTCTCTCTCCCTCTCTCTCTCTATCAGGCTGATAACATACAAACACTGTGTCTCGTTGTTCTGTTTTGTTGCAAAGCTTTACAGAAGACATGTTTGACATTCTGGAGTTTGGGGTTAATCAGTAACCTGTATTAAACTATAGTCATCATGATAACATGCAAGGATCTCGTGAGAGAGATTATAAAAAATATGTACGAAATTATACTTTAAGTTTTCATTAAAGGGAGGATTAAATTCTTGGTAGATAGTAGAAATTTAATCGCAGAGCGAACAGAGTAAAGTACAAGTACCTCCGTTTCCTAAAATACACCTAATTCTAACACTACTCAGTTGATCAAGTTCAGCACATTCTAACATCACAAACTACATGTACATGGTATTGCTTCAATCTTAAACCCTGTTCGCACTTGGCATTCTTACCAATATTTGGCCAGCGTTTTTTGGTCTGAACACAACATTGTGAACTTTAAAAGGCAAAGCAAGAGGACTGCTCCATTCAAATTCTGTGTGTGAATAGGGTTTACTATACTCATATGAAAACTTGTACCTCTCTCAATTAAGTGTGTCCAAAGAGGAATCTAAATTTTTCGATACCATTGGTGACAAAAGTCGAGCTAAATATTGGTCATGAATAACTGTTAATGCTCAATGTTGGTTGCATTGTACAGAAATAGTTGGTTCTCACTAGCCTGATTCCTAAAACAATTTGCTAGTTTGAATTTTGGGCCAAACCCCCAAATAAAATGTTTTCATATCACCCACAATATGTACAAGTATTAGACTGTATCCCTTTGATCATGACTGCACATATATTCATGTTTTCTGCAAAGTAAAACAAACCAAACAAACACCCACAGCATTGTGGAAATCGCTGTAACCCATGTGAGACGAGCCTCACAACCACTGGAGTTGCTTACAGGTGTACTACACTGGAAATATACACAGACTTGTGGCAGATGTGACAACCATGAAACCTTCCCATCCAAGACCATAAATATTTGCAAAGGTTTTTAGAAAGACATGGTAGAAGAAATTCATTACGGTACTATAAGAATTATCAAAGGTTCGTTGATTTTTATTTGTTTCTCTAGTGGCAAATGAAAGGGATCACTTCATTTTAAAACCAAGCTTGTTAGCCTCTCCTTAAAAGCTGTTTACGCCATAAGATGAAACAAATAGGGTATATGTGCAATTTAAATATAGATATTTGACTTTATACCACGATGAAACAGAAAAGTCGCACAATTGTATTTATCAGTATGACTAATGAAAGTAAACAAGTTGTTTAAAGCAATCCATATTTAGATTTTACCTTATTTTGGACAATAAACTTTCATTCTGCCATTCCTAAAATGATATTCCCATCATACAAAACAACCTAATTGAGCATACATTTTCCTGTTGCATGCTTAACCAATGGAGCTACAATTAAGCTAACTAGGTCATGTGCGCTATGAATTCCAAATTTGTACGACTTCAAATACAGAAGACACAACTTTTGTGCGTGTTTTTTTTTCCTTGGAGATTATAACTATCACTGTCAACGGAAGAGTAGAATTACCTTCTTTATCTTCACTACCTTGGTCAATCATGGCACAGTCTGGCACAAAATAGTGCCTCTAGTGTCTGTTTAACCACAATTTATAATGTTTATATGTCATATAGTGGATCTCATGTCTTTCACAAACTCTGTTACATTGTACTCATTATCAAACCTCCCAATAGTGTTATCCCTTAGAAAGTTTTATTTTCAAAAGTCATTTATTTTTGGCGTGACTGTAATGTACTGTCCTAAGAACTTCTAGTGTTTGGTTCTACCTTAGACTGCCCGCAAACAAGCTATGTATACGCTACTGGCTGATACATGTATGGCTTCAACAATAGTTATTTCCTTAGATGAGAATATTTTACGTCTAAACCTAGCCATGTGCAAAAACGGATGCCGACGATGAAATAAAACATTATATACTTTATGTTATCTGTATATATATTTAACAAAACACTATCACAAGGTACTATCAGAAAGAGTAGTGAATAATAGATTATGACAAATTATATGCATGTACAGGTAGGCCCAATAAAAAATATATTCTTCAGAATATATGACTTCAGAAATTCACACTTCAAAAAGTACTAAAACATTATTACCGGAATTATTTAAAGATTATAAATTTTACAATAAGTTGATCCTGTATCTTGTTACAATAAGTATCAAGTGACCTGGCCAATTCGTGTTAAGCTTTTAAAGCAAAGTTACTTTGTGACCTTTTATCTTTAAACATTTAGAGCAGTTTGTTTACCATAAAATATAAGAACAAACTAACAAATTGTATTGGACAAGATTAGCCCTTGGCAAGCAGGCACCATCACTTCATATAAGACTAGATTTCCCTTGCAAATTGATGCATGGTGTCCACATAAAGCATTAAAAGATAAGTTCAACACATCAACAACAGCTCTACACTAAAAGCCTTAAGTAGTGTTTTGTTGTCACAAGATTAGGCTTATTAAATAAGGCCAGTCATTTGTCAACAAAATGAGAAAAAAAACACTGAAAAAAATGGATAAATTGCACTGCTAAAAAATCTTAATACATGTACAAACAAATTATGGATGACGATAATATAAAAATTGGAGGTCTGAAAGACTAACCGTTTGCCTTAAGACATCAGGGAAATCATTTCGCTAATTCTGATCAAGCGACGAATGAACCCTTTTAGATAGTAAATATCCTTATTTTATTTATCTGAAGAAAAAAAAGCTGTCCGGCTCAATAAAAAAATTCTCCTTCTGCATCTGCCTGCACTCAGTAAACACTGCTAAAGAGCATTTTGATGTGAAGATGGAAAGTGAGCAATAGAGCAGTCATAATCTGAGTCAACACAGTCCGCCTACTTGATCAGGTTCTTAATGGCTTGGCAGGAGTGCATCCTAACCAAATCTTAGCTAGTAAGAGCGGAGAAAGGCACTAACATCTTTGGAGGAGTCAATGATAAGTGGGGCTTGACAAGATGCTATTATGAACATATTACTGCGGAGATGGGGGGGATCAATCAACTATCATGTTGATAAGATTTTTCATCTCCCAAATATTCTTTGCGGAATCCTAACAGTTGTCTTTGGATTCATGCAGTAGCATTATATGTACAAAAAAACATATATGGTGACTGATAAAGAGCTAAAACTACTATCTAATAACTACTGTACAAATCCGTTTTTTAAAATGGTTTTGAAGGTAAAGGAAATCTTTCAAAGACTATAAAATACTAGTATTATACAATTCATAATCTTAACGTACATGACTAAATGCACGATACTCCATAGATCAGGATATGGTTATAAACAATACAAAATTTGCTTAAATCAGCAGTTGTCAAAACAACCACTTGTGGCGTGGGTTCAAGTGGCAAAAAATAAAACAAAAAGTTACAATAAAAATCTGCAGCCATAAAAATAGATCATAAAACTTTGTGCTAGGAGGGACCTCCCGTTCCACTTTAAGTCCATGGAGTTTCAAGGGGTACTACCCCCAGGACCCTATCAAGGGTCCTTACACAGCCTCTGGACCACGCGCCGTTAGATTCTCCCCTTTCCTGGTACATTCATTAACAATCATTTCATCATGTGGCAAGTTAAAAAAAAACAAAAACAAACTGAGGAAGCCTGTGCTAAATAATATGCATGCACATCAACTTTTGGGTTTAATTAAAGCTGTACGATTTCACATTAATTTGACATTAAGAAATGATTGTATATGTTAAGTAATTTGGTAGGTTTGCCCTTCTAGCAATAATTATGCATTTTAACAAGAAATAACACTTTAGTCTGTAACTATCTGTGGATGGAGTTTGTTTGCACGTCGATTTCAAATCTAATGACAATGGTAAACCTACCAAATTATCAATTGAATATTTAAAATTATTTCTCAAGGTAAAATTGGACAGTACATCTTAAACCATAACAATGAAATACTATAAGTACTATAAATCCTACAAGTACACATGTACCTACATTTATACTAGTGTAAAAATTGCTTACCGGAGAAAATGTTCTTACACTTGTTTCTTCAGCAATCGCCACCCAACTAAATGAGAAGGATCTTACTTTGATAGTATTAATAAGAAACTGTATATACTTGTTATTAAGCAATAAACCAATATATCTTGACACCAACAAAAGACAAGGAAAAGACTGCAGGAAAAAGATAAGGTTGAAACTTTTTATCATTTGAATGCAAAGGAGGAAGTAAGTAGGTTTGTGTTCTTGAGGAAAGAAAAGTCGCTGATAGAAGCAGGAAATGATGGGTATTATATGCAAACTGCAAGGATAAATTATCAAGGCACGAAAGACGAGTGGACTGAAAATTTGAATTCTAAGAAACTGAAAAGTGGCCATCTTGTGGTCATAATATAGAAATGGCTTCATCCAAGGAAGCTCGGATGAAGATTATAAATGCATTTTATTCTAATGTGAGTGCACTAATCTTCATTAGAAAAAGATCCATTGAATAAAGCTACAAAGGTTACTTCGACGGAGATCGGAAAGTAGATATGGAAGCAATTGGTAATTTATGTGAATGCTACCAGCTTCGTTTGACAGAGCACGATGTACATCTTATTAACTGATCTAGTGTGAAAGGGGCCCTACCGTAGATAGTACCGGTGGCTCAACACAGGCACATCATTCTTGAGGTTCCAAGATGCCACCTGCTGACTTCAAACCAATAAGACACCCACCTCCTTACGCTAACTTAATCAGTGCCATTTTAGAAACCCCTGCTATTATGACGACTTCAAGAAATGATAGATGTTGCCCGAGATGTTACATATTATTTCAGCGACAATGAAAAGTGAATTATTCAAGTTGTTCTCGACTGTATGTCTTGAAGGAAAGAATATCTTAAATTTTTTACAATAAGTTATGTACATTCGGTTGAAATGATTGGTAACTTTCAACAATGAATTAAACCTTATAATGTAAACAATTAAGCTACCGTATGTATGTAACTAATGTGGGTTTTTTTGTCCTAATAATACCCATTTTTGTGAAGCCGGTTACATTTTTGGACTAACGCATATTGTGCAAAACAATAATTTAATTTGGGAAAACTCCAATTCCCAGAACTATGTACTGCACTCATATTTTCACAGGAGGTCACCACATACATTTGGAAGTGATGACTACAATGCTCGCGTGTGAAGAAGTATCTATTTTCGGTAAATCATTCCACATTCTAAGAAGAAATGTAGGAACAGTGCTATTTCCTGTAGGCATACTTACAAATGATAATATACATAACATGTACTGTATGTTTCACGGGAATTATTGGTTGTGGACAGGATTTCCTGACTGGATGTGAGTCCACCTGAGATTCCTGTATTTAAGTACTATTACAGAAACTCCAAGAAGATATCAGTACTGGAAGAATGGCATTCTACTGTGGGAAAAAAAGCTGTGGGAATTGACTTTTTATAACTTGCAGTAGGCGGAGATTTTTTAACAATGTATGAATTGCGCAATTGATATTAGACGACCCTGTTTTATTTCAGTCAATTAAGTACTGTATTTATAGATTTCCATGACATAATGACCAGTTGTACTTTATTCACATCAATTTACTGTAAATACATTTGAGATTGGGCAAAACCAATAGTAATTTATCACTTGAAAAGTGGTCTATAACTGAAGAGTTCTGCTTGGTTTGATGGCGTGTGGTCCTGCATTTTGTGATGTTATTCCAAAGGTTTTCCAGTTGGATTTAGTTCGAGAGCAGGCCATGTCAGAACCTTGTCATTATAAATGACATTTCGCTATTTGTCACATCTGTGAAAATCACTCTGGGCTAGTCAAATCTGCTTTCTTAATTCTTTCTTGCTCGTCGGGCTGTACCTGTGTGGTGATCATCTCATATTAATTCATCATTCTGTATTCATTTATCCGATACATGTAGCTCTAAAAAGTACATGGGGGCTCGTACGATTTCTTATGGGCTCGTAAAATCTGCGATGAACTAGCCTTTCGGGCTGAGGAAAAAAGCACAAGGTCCTCAATAATGTTCAGACCATCTCTCTCCTTTGTTTAGTCTTTCTTATTAGCATAACTGCATTAAGAGTACATGTAGTTGCCATTCTCCAAGGGTACATACCACACACCTCAAAGTGCAACAGATGCAAACAAACGAATGATGGGTGGAAAATAAGACAATTGTTAATAACAAAAAAACGCCTATGTAGCTACCACAGCACATCCTGTGGACCAGGCAGGCAATGGCTATAAACAATAAAAACAGTGTTTAAGGAATCTTAGTGGTCAGGCAGATATGGGTTAAATTGTATCAAATAGCTAGACTGTATATTGAACAGTATAGCTGTACAGTCTGCATCAGTCAGTCAGTGTCGCACTTTGCAGAAAAGGGAAAACAGCGGGCAGAGAGTGAACCCCACAGAAGAATCAAGTTTCAAGGAGGTATGACAAAAGGGGAAATGCCGTAAGCAGTGTCGGCTATAGCACAATGGACTTGCTTGCTCGGTTAAAGCAGATTAGCACTCATGACAAACATATTAAACCCATGTTTGCTTTTAAATTATTGAACCAGATTATCCTGAGGAAAAACATCCACAGCAGATCATTTATTGGCAAGGGCCGACAGTATTAACTAGCAAATAATAGACCAATTACAAAAACAGCAGGGTACTGGTATTCTCTGGTATGCGGATAGAGGTAATTTGACAAGGGCTATGAATTGTGTTAAATGAATTATCTCAAGCTCCTTAAATACTGTATTTATAAATTGATCGAGACTTTGTATGGTGGTAATTGATATAAAGCCTATACATCCACACGGGTCAACAAGTTGCGAGAACTAAAATACATGGTGCATGTAGTTTTACATGTACATGTAGTGAAATTTGACAAAGTATTTATATACTACAACAAATTAAAACTACACCATAATTTGATTTTATAATGATAAATCATCTATAAATAAAAGAAGAAAGCAGCCTTGGGAATGGCTATTAAATACCATTAATTATTTAATTACTTTACTTTATACAAAGACAACCATCAATTATTAGCTTTAAAAAGAAGGGAGGAGGCAAAGGAGTGATTATTAAAACATTTAAGTAGCTGTACACATGCGTACTAGTAGTTGTCTAAAGTTTAAAATGTGTAGTTTAAATGTAGTTCAACATTTTCCAATGTGCAATTTGTTCCATTCATTGAGCTAAAAAACCAAAATTGAAAGGGGGAGGTTGGATTGGTAATGATAAACGAAACTGCATTAGCTGACGATAGTCAAAACTAACACAATATGAATGCGGACAAAACAACAGATACAATAGAATTCTTTTTCCACTGATTTTTTTAAGGCATGATCACCAGATTTAATGAAATTGTATGTGTATTTTGATTGAAATGAATGTATTCTTCCCAAATCCTAAATGTTGATATCATATAAAAATCATGTAAATATGTAAATATCATGCAAATATAATGCAAATATAATGCAAATATCATGCAAATATCATGCAGATATTATCCATATATCATCCATATAGCATAGGGCCTACAAATAAAGAGAATGATTGGTGGGAATATATTATTTATTTGGTCAAATACACCTCTGTAAGAAATTGATAAGAAAATTATCCTTAATATAATAAATGTACCAAATACTGTTCACAAGAACCACTCTAGATAAATAACATTTACATGTATAGGTACATGTAGTTTCTTTTCATGTAGTGAGCCATACTAATAATACCAAGATTGCACGAAATATCCCACCACGAAGAGGGTGAATATATTTAAGCAAACACAATAAACCAAAACAGGTAGTGCTTCAACATCACCTGACAACAAAACAAATTTGGCAAATGGTCGTCATCGTTCGTTCTACTTGCAGGCGCAATGCATTTGGTCCTTTAACAAAGAGACTGCAGGGACCTCCAGAATAAAGATTGACCCTGAAATGACTTTTTTTCAACCAAGATAATTTTATCAGCGCATATCTTTTATTCTTTTTAATAATAAGTCTCTTGCTTGGTACGGTAGTTCTTGAACCTTGGACAGCAGGCTAGTACTTAATATGTAGGGGGTTCATGGGCTCTAATCTAAACTCACACAATGCAGCTTTACATGGAGATAAGTGAAGAAACAAACACATGGTCCAGTTCTTGAACCCAAGAAAGTTTAGTTATGAATAGTAAGCTGGTAAGAAGTGCAATATACGCCCCTACCAACCGGTCAAAATACCCGTAAAAATAAATTACCTAAGCATCCAGAGGGAGGGGAGGGAAGGGAGGGGAGGGAGGGAAGGAGGGGAGGGGGAGGAGGGAGGGGAGGGGGAGGAGGGAGGGGAGGGGGAGGAGGGAAGAGGGGAGGAGGGAAGAGGAGAAGAGGGAAGAGGAGAAGAGGGGAGGAGGGAAGAGGGGAAGAGGGGATATAATCATTAGCTAAACTCGTTCATTCAGCATTTTAGTACTAGTTTGGTACCCTTGTAATTGACATTATTGTGATGTGAAGGCTGGATACAAGAGGTATTTTAAGGTCTAATTTAAGGTCAGGAGAACCTCCTGTAGAAGATACAAAAGACATTTATTTTTTGTTTCATTTTAAAAATTATTATAGCCTGAAATAAATTAAGCATTTAAGCTAAGTTAAAAAAGAATGTTTAAAATCCATTTTCTTTTTCTTTTTTTTTAAGGAGGCTGGTTTTTTTGGGGGTGGGGTGTTTTTTTGTTTTTTTAACTGGGTCATTTTCCAAGATATTCATTTTTTTTTTTTTTTTAAAGGTAAGTCACCTTGTTTACCTAAAATTTTAAATGGCTGCTAGCTTTCCTGGATTAGCTGTTTATTGTCTTTTTAGCATGAGTTTTTAGCATGATTTTTTGAGGGAAAAACAAAATAAAACAAAACAAAAAAGGAGGTAGCCTCCAAAAGGGAACCAGGAGTAGACTTTAATAAAATTTTTTACTTGGGCCAATCGGCCAACGGCAGTAGGAGATGCGAAGGTTTTCCAACGCAACACAAGGCTTTGTGCACACCTAGTGTGAAGACAATTATGAAAATTATAATCTAATAATCAGCATTTCTAAATTTGTGTTCGGGCAACATCGGATGAACCAAAGATATATAATCATTTTATGAACTCCTTGGGTCTGCGCACTATCATCCTAATGATTTGGGTGAAAGTGTAACCTTTTGGGTGTGAATAATGAATCGGTCGAGTGCGATTTTGTCAATGTCGTGCATCGAGTGTGAATATTTTCGGTGCAAAATTTTAAAATCTTTCCGTCTTTCTTTTTGATGGATCAATAAACTGTATCATGTTTTGTGCTGTTAATACTAGAACTACCTCCATGCTAATATACTACCGTAGTACTACTACTACTAGTAATACTATACTACAACTTACTACTCTACTCCAGTGGTAGTGGCAGTGCTTTTGCAACGAAATTAGGAATCATCGAAACTAGGAATAATATTGTAATCGTGTGAGTTCGTGCCAGAGTAGTAGTATCTTCCATTTTAGGAGTGGGGGGGGGGGGGAGGTAGGTATAGTAATAAGAACAATACATGATATTTATGAACCTAATCCTTATCCTAATCCTAACACAATGCTAACTCTAGTCACAGGGTTAGGGTTGGGGAGGGTTAGGGTTGGGGAGGGTTAGGGTTTGGGTTAAATACATTTATTATTTGTATCCTTATTACTATACCTACCCCACCCCACAAATGAAAGATACTGTACTCTGGTACATTACAATATTATTCCTAGTTTCGGCGATTTCTAATTTCGTTGCAACAGAGCCACTGTTAGTACTAGTACTAGGCCTAGTACTTGTACTAGTACTACATTAGGTATTAAATAATAGCTATTAAATAATAGCAATTTATATGAAATTATTATGGGTGATCGTATATGAATCAACTGAACAACGGTAGGCTATTTCAATGTATGAGAAATCACAGCCACAGGTAATTTGTCTTGAACTACCTTGAAAGACAGCCTTGGCTTTTTCATGGCTAATTCAAGGCCGGTTTTGTAACTACCGTAATCTGACTTGTGTCAAAAGTCATATCTATGCAGCTTTAAGACAGTTTTAAGGCAAGTTAGACTTATGACTACCAAATCCGGATGAGAATGAGTAGACTGAACAAATTGTAAACCGGCTTAATAATAAAATGAG
>JAVCKS010009716.1:0-16646 GCA_032273685.1 Pteraster tesselatus
AGCTGTGAATGAGCAAGGTATCAAGGGATTACTAGACAGACGGTGGGTTCTTTAGAGTGAGCTGTGAATGAGCAAGGAACCAAGGGATTACTAGACAGACGGTGGGTTCTTTAGAGTGAGCTGTGAATGAGCAAGGTACTAAGGGATTACATGTATGGCCTCTATGATAAACACCATCTTGTAGTGGGGCTATCAATTTAAAATAGCAACTTCATTTTGGTGTATTTCAAACGGCGTAAATGCAGAGTATATTTACCGATTGGAAGTAGGGCCTGTATAGCGAGATTGAACGGTGCTGTGACATACAAGATCTTATAGTCACCCTGCTGCAGGTGCTGGAGGATGCTATGGAACCATTGTAGGCATAAATGCCTGCAATAACAAATATTTTATCAAAATATCACAGTAATATCACAGTAATATCCAGGAGACAGTCATGAATGCCTGCAATAACAAATATATATTAAAATATCACAGTAATATCCAGGAGACAGTCATGAATGCCTGCAATAACAAATATATATTAAAATATCACAGTAATATCCAGGAGACAGTCATGAATGCCTGCAATAACAAATACATATTAAAATATCACAGTAATATCCAGGAGACAGTCATTTGTTCATACCATATATCATTTTAAGGGCAAACCTAGAAATTTATAAATCAAATTATTGAATTATTTCTCCAGTCTGAAACAATCAAGCATATCTTTAAGTATTTTCCAATCTTACCTGCTGTCACTGGACACAGACGGGTGTGGTAGCACTGTCCCTAAGAGGTTGAGGATAGTGCGGAAGTAGCCGCTAGTCTTAGATGAACCAGAGCCTAGGTTGGTGCTAGCCAGGCCAAAACTACTAGAGATGAAATGGCCGTTGCTGTCAAAGAAATAATACATGAATCAGTGGAACGTCACCGGTAGATTTACAAGAAGACAAGCAGCTACGAGAAACTAATGATAAATGTTCAGACTTGTAGCTATGCATGGTAGAACTTACAAGAACTTGCAGTTCACTATGAAAATTTGGGTCTAAAAACTAGAGTTGTTATTCAATATGCTCCAGCCGCCTTGAGTAAAACAAACTAACAATAGCAATGTCAGTGTTGTCTCATAATTATTATCTCCAATGTAAACGTGTAAACTTTAAAGTTTACTGAAATAGAAATGTATGTTAATGAATCTATGTTATCCACATACTAAGTCGGTGTCATTGTCTTGTAAGAAGATTTCTAAGCGGATATCAGTAAACTTTCATAGTGGCCTGATGTCACTGACCTCTTGCTGTGTGCCGACAGGACGTTGAGTAGTGCAAAGTGGGCAGCAGGGAAGTACAAAGCCAGAGGCCAGTGGCTGGCGCTCATATACCTGGTTAGAAGCTCAAACAGACTCGGTGACAAGGCCCACATCTAGATGTCAAAGTCAGGAGAAAAACACGATAATGTCAATATAAGTACCGACCTTTCATAAATATCAGCCTTGGCTTCTATGTTGATTTTGGCAGTGAAATGTGTTTTTGCAGCTTATCAGCCGTGGCACCTTATACAATGACATATAAGGTTTCAGAACCCAAGTAAAGTTGGACAGGAATGATCATGACAATATACAAATGATCGCTGAAATTAAATAATATGAATCACTGCAGTGTTGATAAGACTAACCACAATGATGGAGCTCTTAGTTCCACCAATCTCAGACAGTGTGCTCAGGTTAAATATGACCATAATCTCTGCTTGCTGGATGGTAGGCTGACAGTAGTCAGCCAGGGGGTTCTCTCCGGTCACCAGTTGGCATCGGATGTCAGAGCCGGCGTGGTTGAGGAGGGCATCATAGGCAATCTGTAGATCAGCCAGGATGAAGCTGAACATGGAAGAAAACAATCATTATTAGCCTCTTGGCCCTCACAGCCCACTATTGAGAAATAGCATAAACAGAAATACTAATTTGACTAGTATATAAGGGGGGAAGTACCCCTAATGCCTGTTGTTGTATATGTGCCCTACCTATATATCGTTTCAAGCATAGGAACATCCTTGATGCAGAGTAGGCGCTGGTAGACTTTCAACAGAAGACCTAGGACCTATAAACACGGCAGAAGCAATAAGAAAACATTTCATCTAAAACTACAATCATGCTTGTAGTCTTCAACAACAACAAAAGATAACTTGATACACAATGATTAAGGGGACTAGTGGACTATCGATCTGGTTCGAGGACTGCTGTGATTAAAAACATTTATAATTAATAAAAACTCTGTAAACTAAGCTAATTAGCTTCAAGACTATCCGTTCTTCCCCCTTGCTACAAAGGCAAGCTTTAGTTTGAATGTATGAAGTACATGATCCAAAACAGAAGATCGATGGGGACAATTCTCCTTTAAAGAGGTTGTATTTTGCAGGAAGAATTTGTTGAATGACGTCATTACCTCCTGGTTGTTGTGGAAGCGCAGTTTCTTGAACTTTGACCCCGGTCCATAGAGCAAGTCCACCAAGTCGGAAGGTAGGTTAGTGCTCTGATATTTCAAAACCTATTCATGGAGTAATGATTGGTGGAAATCTTATAAAAATGTTAATTAAAATGTATTACAGCCAAGGAAACAATTAGTGGTTGCCTGTTTTTTTTACTTTATGTTAATTGGGATTAGCTAGGACTGAACAGACTACACATATGGGTCAGGACCATTTGTCATTTTTCAATTTAATTACAATTTACACAACAATTTGCTGAGCCAGACAAACATCGGACAAGTGGTGGGTGATTGTAATAGCTGTGGGTGTATGTTTGTAAAGTTGGTAAAGTTGGGACTTTTAAAGGTTCGAGTTAAGCAAGTTTGACATTTCTATTTACACCAGTTAATGTACTTTATTGCTAAAAATCCACTGAATCAATTACCTTGTGGAGTAAGCCAAGAGGTGACAATATGTGGACAGTCCTCGGGAATGAGGCCTCTAGGATGGCATCGAGCTGTTTCAGGGTGAAGCTGATGATATCCTGTTGGCACTGAGCCAAACTAGCTTGCAGGGTGTCACACAGGACGGAGAGACACTCATTAGCCGAGTATATGATGGCCTCCTCCCTGCCATCACATTTAGTCTCCTCCTGAACCGTTTCTACACACCTGACAACACCTTTAAAGATCTGTTGTGATTTAAAGGAGATTACTGACGGTGACAGATTGTGAAAGGATCTAGTGAAGTACAGTAGACCTGGACCAAGGCAATGGTAAAGTCACCTGGTTAAATATTACCACTGTTAAATATTGCACTGACTTTCAACCCATGACTTTGGCCGGACCACCGTGGTGAAACCGAGCCGACAGTGTCATTACTAATGAGGGAGCTTACTTTGCAGAAAACCTTGCTACATCACCAATTGTTTAGAAGCTTTTGTGCATACTTTAATCAAGATTAAATCTATAAAAGTGAAAGTCGTACTTAGGCAGCGCTATGAATTTGGGTCGTGGCACCTACCTCGGACAGATAGACAGGTGTTATTGGTGATCCTGGTTTGGGAATCAAGCCATCACCGAGACACTTGACCACAGTGGTGAAAACCCTGAAATAGGACAAGCACCACCTTAACCTTTGACAACAGTGGTGAAAACCCTGAAATAGGACAACAAGCACTACCATAACATTTCTACTACTATTGGTAATTACACTCGACGGTGTCTGTTTTGTTGCAGAACACTTGGTAGAGAGTGCATCAAGTAGATCATGTTAGTCGTACTATTTTGGCACTTCAACTTGAAAAAAGTAATCCATCAGCAACCAAAACCTATTCTATTACCTCTAGGAACTATCCCACTGGTAACCAGTTCATATTTGCATACTAATCACCCTGGGCTTATAAGAGGTTACTACTAGTGGACATACTTGGTAAGAGCCAGAATCTTCTTGAGGCAGACGTCAGGTGTTTGCTGTTCATCATCATCTGCCTTAGCAACCTCGCTCGACACGGAGGCTTCACTGCTACACTTCCCAAGATCCTAAAATCATACCAGGAAAACAATTCATGACGATACTGTTTTAGTCAGTTGAAAAAAACCAAAATATAGAATCAAACAAGGCTTCTCTTAGTCTTTGGGAGTATGAATATTATGTCATTGAAATATTACCCCTTGCATTTATTAATTCTCTGCATGTATTTCCTAAGTTACTTAACTTTGATAAGACAATCAGACAATTCTGAGGTGAATTCATAGTTTAGCATACTTTCCCTAATTTTTCCTCAATAACCTATTTTTTTCGCCAAGTATACTGATTGTCAAACACACCTAACTCGGCCCGAATTCACAGAATCCTATTATTTATATAATTACTGGAATGTTACCTCTGCATATGCCTCCATATCCTCAAGGAATTGCCCGAGCAAAGTGAATGAGAAGTTGATGTCCGTCAGCCAGTAGCGGTGAAAACTCATGAGAGAATCTGGCAGAAATGAACAGAGAGAGGAAGAAATTTAGCGGTACATGATTATGGCTCAGTGGACTGAAAAAACTACGAAAGGAACATTACTCCAATTTGTTGGGCGGTTAGTCGGCTGGTCGGTCAGTCGGCTGGTCAGTCAGTCAGTTAATCAAACTATTTTGAAGATTTCAAACTGATTTCACCTTGAGAAATAGGTTTAAATGGTGAATTGATAAGTGTTAGGATTGGCCTTGTTGTTAACGATTCATAAAGGCTTTGAAAACGGTTCTCAAATCACTTTGGTAACTTACAAACTTTATATAATACTAAAACACATTTTTTATTAGCTTAACATTGCAAATCCCACGAAAATCAAAATGCACGGTATACTCAGTTAGTCATACACCTAACAGACCAATGTTTTCATAATACTGTATCTAAAAACCTGTAGCTTACCAGCACAATAGTCGATAAGTGCAGGTTTCTGAGATGTATCAATATGCCATCCAACCAGTATGTCCACGGTGTCCTACCATTCACAAAAACACAGAACAGAGTTTTTATCTTTTGAACATAAGTGGCACAAGCCTGAACTATACAGGAAAGGTCTCTGCAAGAGATGTTTCTCTTCAGAGTCATATGTATATAACCAAATCACAAATAACAGTGCCTATTATTAATTTACCTTTCTAATGTTATTAATATACATGTACATTTATTTACTGCAGAATTCATTCAGCGAAGTGTGTTCACAAACGCAGAACTGCCCAACTCTAGCACTATGACGACACAGCAGTACTCTAAATCTTACACTACTCACCTTAAAGTGATCATTGAATGCATTAGGGTAATGCTGACAGATGAAGTGGATGGCATTAACAGCAGATATCAACAGATCTGAAAAATACAGTACTATAGAATGTTAAATACATGTACCGGTACTAGTGTTGCAAATTTAAAATGTTTGATAATATAATCTGGTAAATGTGGCTTGTAGAACCTCAATTCCCCCAAAAACATTTAATAATTCAGATGATCTCCACGATTGAAAAAACTATATAAATAAAAAACTGGGTAATAATACATCAATATATACCTGGCGTGTCAGCATTCTCCAGAGTGGTCTGTATGCTAGTCATTATGTACGAGATGTTGCTCTTGTGTTGTTCAGGTTTGGGCTGCAGTGTCTTCATGCAAACAAACATATCAAATTATATATTGAATAATACCCTTGAGGGAAATATGTTTTATGGTGAAATATTGAAATATTGAGTTACTAACAAAGAGTTCCAATCGCCGCCCACCCTCACTTTTTATTTAACAATAACAATAATTAGGTACACTAAGAGCACTTTAGACAAAAGCTATAAATTTAGTGTTCACATACAAAACAATCTGAACCAACTTGGCCTAAGCTACGATTGTCTCCTTTTAGACCCAACTAATTGAGCCGTTTGAATCCCCAAGAGCCTTCCAACTTCTCAACACCCAAAATGCATTCAATCATATTGCGGAAAAACAAATTTATTGTTTTAGATAATTATAATAAATGTGGTATTTATTGACTTTGTACCTGTACTACAACTAGAAGAAGAAGGGACTTGATGTTGTCAGATGAAGAGGCTTGCACCTTCCCAAAAACCCACTGGAAAAACCTGCAAGATGTAGAAATACTATGTAAAATTACCACCCTCTTGAGGGGTAATAGTGACAATTTGTGGGGCAATAGTACCTTATTTTGGGACAATAGTACCTCTGTTACGGGGCAATAGTGCCTCTTGTGGGGCAATAGTATCTGTTTGTACACAGGACCCTGCCAAGGGCCAGACAGACGTGGTCCCCGCAAATAGAAGCATATGAAGCATATGAAATACCCTTTCCAAACATTTGAATAGTGTTTGAAACTTGAATAATAAACATCCTTATTACCTTCTAAGTTCATGCCCCATATGGTTTCCCACAGCTGCAAGAGTAAACACTTCCTCCAAGCATATCTCACTATTACTGCTTCTACACAAGAACAAACATAAATTAATAAGGTCTAAAGTCTTCAATATTTTTATGGTCGTAAAGTAGGTAAATGGTATAGTTCTCATTCGGAAAAAAAAAATATGGATCCTTTTAGCACCCAAAACGACATACAAAACGCAGTTGCAGATAAATTATAAATGCCCCCCCTGTGAACGCGTTTACATACTGCCCTGTACTACACTGCTGCAGATGGAAGTATAAGGCTTCCAGTTGAAACTATAAAAAGATGTTGTAGACGTACGTAAATGTAATATATTTTCTGAAATCTCAAATGTTTATAACAAAATGGCTTACCTATCAGATATGACTTCATACAGTACAGTGAGTAGGTTATCAGCCTGTCTTTGGATCTCCTATTATTGATAATTAACATTTATTAATAATTAACAGTTATTATTAACACAAACTATAGTGCACACAATTGTGCAAGAAAGATGTACATATCATAATAAAACAATACCATTTAAAAACAAATGTTGCTTGTATGCCAAGCAGATAAAAAAAATTTAAAATTATTTTACACAGATCTTGGGCAGTGCTCTAATTCTCTACCTTTTAGCATAGGCTCAACTGTCTCCTGTGCGCCACTTCATTTCTAATTCATTGGCAATGTTGTTATTGTGCAATTTCAATAGATCTCTGTTTCTTATCTTCCCTATTGTTACCTACTGCATAGTGTGTGCAGTGTACTTTCTAGGCAGTCAGGCAGCCAACTAAGCACAATTTTGAGATTACACAGATTAACAAATTGTGCTCAATAGTACTTATAAATAATGTAGATATTTTAGCCCTAACTGACCTTAACATGGTCATATCTGAAGATGTATTCTCTTAGGTTCTTCAGCGCACTGATCCTTCTTTCTTTGTTATCATCGGCATGGAGGACTTTGCTAACCAGAGTTGACAGATGGGAATTGTCACTAAACAACTTCCTGCCTGAAAATCACATCCAATAAATAGTCATTACAGAATGTGGAATTCGTTGAACCACCAATTTTCCTATTCAATCATAGAATGGCCTATTAAAAAATATATAATCTTGGTAAGAATCGAGGTGCTAACCACCGCCGGTTTCCTTTCATTTATTTCCCCCAAATTTACCTATTTAGACTAGGGAAAATATAAACTTAGGAATCAGTTTAGGAAGAAGTTTTTAATTTGGCTAAAACTAGTAATTTAATGTCAAAAATGACTACTATTGTACCTAGTATCGGTCACGGTTCTAAAAGTAGCCCTGGGGTTTCCCCTAAATGGCGACGCGGTACACGCAATATCATGGACATGGATGGAGGAAGAAACAAACAAAACATGTTGTTGCTACTGCTACTGCTACTGCTAGTGATTGATCAAGGTTTTAAACCGCTATTGCACCCCGCCCCACACAGTTTAGAGACACCAGTACCTAATTTAAAATGTATTTTAAAATCTTACCCGTAGTTGTCTTGTTAGTGAACCTGGTGTCTGTTCTCTGCCAATTCTTCCCCCCAAGTCTACCATCGTCGTGCTCCCGTCTGGTGGTACGACGGCCGGCGGTGGGTCCACGGCCATTTTGCGCGCCGTCAACCGAGGCGAAACCCCTTTCGGTCCTTCCCGCTATTTTATTGTCATTTACACCGGAACCTTGAACTCTTTTATCAAGACGTCCGTGGTTACGGCTGGACGACCGTTGGCTCATTTACAGAAGATGTATGGCATTGAAAAGTAGTGATAACTTTTTGGTGAAAATACAAACATAGTTTGGTTTTTCTATCTTTAACACTTTCGTGACATTCACCCTTTGCGACGATAGTTGCAAATTTGCATGCAGACAATACATACTTTTGCAACGTGCATATTACACAAAATGTAGAAACGTACGCCGCACGTACGTATAATAATACATCATCTATACGGTTGAAATGTTACTAGTAATCGACCATTATGCACAATATGTACACAACTTAACTACTCCGCGTCGGGACGCGTCTCTTCGATGCGTGCAAACGCGAGCGCGCGCGCGCGCGATTCGAGCGCAGTGCATTTTCTGGGAAAGATCATGATTATCTGCCAAGTGTACGTACGTGTGAGTGTTCTGTTAAATAACCATTCCTCGTTCCCAAATTAATTGTAAACGATTCCATAGAGTTAGATACATTGTACGTAACTCTATGAACGATTCACATTTGGATTTGTTTAAAGGGGCTTGGGCTTAACCAGAAAAAAATGCATGTTTACCGAATTGAGCAAATTACACAGCAAATATTTTTTAGTACTATAAGTTTAATTCACCACAAACTCTAATTAATACTTAAATAATAAACGATGTTATACAGATAATGCAAGGATTTATCATTAAAACACTAAAACAGTTTTGTCTCCATTAGTATCAATCCCTTTAACACTATTATTACACGTACAAGAAAACAATATCTACATGTATTTCTAAATAAACTATTTTACATGTAAGTTATAAATAACCTTTTTCTATTCAGTTACAAACAATATTTTAGATTTTGTTGAGCGAGTTTTATTTCTCATTTATTTAATGATTTATTTATGTATAAATTCTCGCGAGATGAACGTATGAACCCCGAGAGTTCTTCCGTTGATTAAATTCCACCATGGCGGACAAGACAGGTAATTTTAATCACTGCCTAAGTTCTCTTAAAAAAAATCATAGTATTAATGTAAATTGCGCAATTACATGCATATAATGTCAAACATATAGGAAGTTAAAAGACGTTTAATCAAGAAAGAATTAGATTTGCAGAAATTTGAAAGAACACGAGACAAAGTGTAATTTCAGCGCCATGATATGGTATGACAATTGTCATTACAATATTCATTTGCATCAATTGCCAATTGTTTCGCACAGACCTATACTCACTCACATACACCTAGGGCTAGCCGATTATACGTTGGAACTTGGAATTAGAGAAGTGGCTGAGCTCGTCTGCGGAATACTCCCATTTTGAGTTCCATGATTGAATGTTTGAACTGTTTTAGTCCAATTGAAAAATGAGTAGGCTCTACTTTAATTTTATAGAATATAGGCAGAGCCAGAGGCTGAATTATTGTTTTTCTATTTTGTACTTACTAGGGTAGGTCCTACCTTGCTACTGTACTGCAATTATAATTCATTGTGATATTTGTTCTTATCATTTGATGTGCCCATTTTATACAGCAGTGGCAGAGTTACGACTCGGCGATGTGAAGCTGGGAAGCCTTTCAAAGTGGTTTGCCTCTTGTAGACTTACCCCGTCTGGCATTGGAGGGGCTATTGTCAGAGGTATGGTTCCAGTAACATTCTAAGGCATCGGCGGTGGTAGGTTTTTTAATGAACAATTTTTGAAGAGTTTTTTTTCTTCTAAACTAGTAAAAGAGTTTTGTATATGCCAAATAAAAGTAGAATTTTACATTGTGCACTATTTTTGATCCTGTACTGACTACCTCTGTATTGTTCAGGACAAGCAGTAGTGCTAAAACAAAATTAACAATTCCTTTTCCCTAAAGTAATAATGGCAATATATTATTAGCAGTTGCTTTTTTCATGGAAAGGAATACATTAATGTTAGGAAGTGACTATAGTATCGGTTAGGGTGTAATTCGTTGGGACATTCGTTAGGGTTAGGATGTAATGTCAGGGTTTCCAACACATGGTATACAACTTCCATGCTGGCTTCAGTGAAATAGTGCCGGTCTAAAATGTTATTTAAACGAATTTAAAAAGGAAAGTGAGTGGACTTTTTAATGAATATTTACTAAACTAATTTCATGTTTGACTTATCACAGAATTTAGCCGCGGAAAAAATGTGAGATATTGAAATATACAAACTCAGTTGAAACTAACTTTTCTAATAGGAATGACATGTGACAGTACACATGACAGACCTTGTGAAAAACATAATATAAGACTTATTTTGGTAACCGCAAAGAAAACTGACTTTATCCCGTTTGACAGCTCACATAATTATATTGATGAGTAATTAATGTTGTTTTATAACTTGCTCATTACAGGCCGAAACCGCTACTTTTACAAGTATGTGAATGTACGCAAGACAGGCATAGCGCCGCTGGGACAGTTTGTGGCAACGTTCATTTTTGTCAGCTACTTGTGGCGTTACAAAGGAGAAAGTAAGCATTACGTTTCCCACAAGACATTACTGTAGAAATTACAAGGAGTCAATTATATAATTGTTGCCCGCTGTGATGTGCCAGAGGGTGTACAATATCCATGGACCCACATTACAGCAGGTGGCAGTTGTTTTGTTACACCATGCTATTTGAAAGCCCATTCCCAAGCTTTTTACTAAAGAAATCCATTACTGGGAGAATCATGAGATTATCACAACTTTCATTTTGAACTGTGCCTTGACATATAAATATGCATTGTTATGGTTTGCGTAGTACCAGTGAAAACGAAACCCTGGATGATGACTTCAATTTGTTTGTTTTGACAGAGCATCATCGTCTAAGGAAACATCACTGGTAACTGTTACCTCAGTCCTAAGATGAAATGCTGTGACTAGACGTGCACGTTACTGGTACCCACACCTAATATGAGAATTGTTCCTAAAGTAGAGATTTTATTAACAAGTTTGTTTAGTTTTGCTGTTTACACTTTATATACGTAATCTTACTGAATTCTAATTTGTTCAGAAATTGTTTAAATAAACATTAGTCTGAGGAGTTAAACATTTGTTTATGTTCAGCGAGCAGGTATTACGGGTGATTTGTAACACATTGGTTATAAACAAATGGTTGTGATGTGGTGAAATAAGTCATTATCTGGTTAGAAACATGAAACTTACTACTGAAGCTACTGTTTTATTTGCAATTATAGAATGTCTGTAACAGGTATGCTCTTGGTAAAAAAAACCAGCTCATTTAGAGACATCAGGCTTTAAAGTTTACTTACTGGTTTACTTACATATCATCATTCTTATTAATGGGTACTTAACATTAAACAAAATGAAGTTTGTACCTACGTTAACAAGAACGACCAGCAGCATGGGGATATTTGTGGGACGGGCAGTAAACAGCTGACGAAATCAGGCAAAATCGATGCTGTCAGGTTTAATTATTATACCCACTTCTCCTCCCCCCCAAAAAAACAAAAACTTGCGTTATTGAGTTGATATGCATTAAAACTATTTTATTGCCAAAATTCACCATTGTTTTATTTATTGTTTGTCAGAATCCAAATTATATCACATGCCTATTCTGCAAATAAAAGGTGCTCAAACTTTGTTTTGTACAACCAGCATACAGAGTTCAAAGCATTGCTGAAATTAATAAGTAACTTGAAGATTTGTGGCTCAATGCATGCACAGCATGTTGGGACCTACTTTAGTCAGGGAAAGTACCACATGGATCCCATGGGGTGGTAGCTTCAGCACATTATGGCACCCCCACATCCCCATGGGGTGGTAACCCCAGATTGCATTCATCCCTTTACACTATTTTTTACTACATTTCATTGCATCCTTCACAAAGTCAAACCTTGCAATACTTGCAGCACCGGTCTTCCCCACATCTAAAAACCCAAAATTCACATCCGGGTGCCTATTGCCAAGTCGTAGTGGAACCGTACTAGAACCACTAAGATTAGCCGCTGCCAGCTGGGGGTACAGTTTAGAGATCGGGGTGGTGTCCATGGGGCCTAGCGGTTTTAACAAGACAGAATCAGAAGCTGATTCAGTAGGTGTGGGTTCATCAGTGGATGTCTTTATATCGTTCAACCCTGTTGAAACTATGAGATCATCAAGGCTTGCACCTGGCGGATATCCCAACAACTTGCTATTAGCTGAATTTGCGATGTCACTGCTTGTCTGTGTTCTGTTTTCGTTCTCGAATTGATTACTTGCACTGGATTCTTTTTCATAGGCAACCTTCAGCATTTCAACATGTCTTAAAACGTTATTATCGTTTGTATATGGATTGTGTTGCACGTATTCACCAACGTACGGTAACATCATCGGCTGGCCAGTAGATGATAGGTCCAGGAGTTCATCCAACAGATTTTCAGAACTGCCGGCAGTTGATGTTGTTCCAATCATGTTTGCTTCTGATGCCACTTGATGGCAGTCAGTTTCTTCTTTCCCTTTTGAAACTGGCGAGTTCACCTCCATTCCAGCAAAGAGATTTGGTGAGGTTGCATTCAGAGATTTCTCTTGTGAACTGTCAGTGGTTTTCACAGGTCCTGCTCCGGTGGAAACGTCATGGATGGGTGAATCGGACGAGATATCAAGCTGAGTACCATCAACCTGAGGAGCAGGGGTCAAACCTGATGTCTGGTCTTTGTAGACAACTTGAGACTTTGCTGCTTCCTGCTGGCTCCTTTCCAATTGCCGTAAGATCTGACAGGATCATCAAGAAAGGGATCAAGAAGTTACTTTTCTAATATGACCCGTCATTTTCCAAATACCAGTCCAACAAATAGGCTGTTGTGCTCTGTAACAGTTTTCACTACAACAGTATTCAGTATGACTACCTTTAGTGACTTGGTTTGAAGCAGTTTGTCTGTGGCTGCCATGTGGAGTTGCCTCAACGTCTGCGGTAAGAAACTGGAGAGATGATCAATACCGACTACATCTTCTTTCATCAGAGATTCAAGAGCGCACAGACAACGCTGAAAAAAAAAAAAAAGGAACGATAGCAAAGTTCTGATGACCCACTCACTTAGCCTTGGCTTTGGTGCACCATGAAGAAAGAAAACAGGAAGGAGTATATACTTTTTAATACGGTGTAATGTCATATTTCTTGCAGGAATTTTGATTCACATTTTACCAATTTTACAAGCATAACGCTGACAGAAAACACTGGGGAAGATCTTGAATATTATTTTGCAAATTCAACATTCATATTAAGAGCCTTTACAGTCTCTACTACAAGGGTTCTCAAGACTCACCATTTGAATATATGGCATTGAACCTTGCCGCAGCTCAAGACTCAACATCTCAGTCACTTTCTCACAGTTAAGGGTGAAACAACTGAAACAATGTAATGTAGAATATTATTAAAATGTAAGCCGGGGGAATTCTGCAGTACTGTGCAGTGTATAAGCAAGACCTCAGTATGGGGAGCCAAATGTAAACTTGTGCTTCTCAAAATCAACTTGTGGAAGTATGAACTTTCACGATGCTATTTTTCAGTACGACTAGTGACAAATATACATAACTCGAAATAATGGCATTTTTGCAGGACTAGTCACATATTTTCAGGATTTGGTTTTCAAGTATGACATAATTATGTGTATCACCATGAATTCCACATTTTCAAATTAATGTATGCATATGCAGAGTAGATTTGTGCTGCACCTTTTGACAAACTGATTCAAATCCTCTCTCGACGGGATTAGCCTGTAGTCGGATGAGTTGACGAAACTTTGAATCAGTGCCATCTCCAAGGAAAAATCTTCTACTGAAACAGAATCCAACCTAACAAATGAATCATAGTGATACTGTTTAGTTTAGTCTAAACCATACAGATGAATACAATAAGATATTACTCAGTTCAGTTGCTGAGTTATTCAGCTTGGGTTAGGGGTTATGGAAGCTTTAAAGATGTATTGTCCAACTTCAGACCATCTGTGTCGTAATTATTTTAATTGTTGAATAATTGTTGATAGTTTGATAGCTATATGCCTTGTTACTAGATTTAAAACGAAATTAATTATTATTAACAGCAAACATTCATCCGTTTTATAGAGTAATGCCGGTTTTCAGTTTGCAATCTCCTAATGAACACATTCCAGCAGCAGTCACTCATTTTGACAAGAAACACTTTATAACTATCTGTGCCGTATATCATCTTAAGGTTACTAACAAGGGCAAGCCTACCAAAAATATAAACTCAAGACTTAAAATTATTTCTCAAGGTATAACTGGTCAGAAATCAGACATTGTTTAACCTTTCTGATAACTCTGTGCTATCCCCGCTGTGTTGGCCATCGCTATTACTGCCTGTGTTACTCCCTGATAATCCAGTGCCATCCTCCCAGCCTCCAGCCGGCTTCCCTTGCACGTAGCCTGTGAAGAAGACAACTTACAGGTTACCCAAACACTGATATACCATGGAGACAGATAGGGGGAAGGAGATGGGGACGGAGAGGGGGATTATAATTTTCTGTTTGGTGTTGATAAAAACATTTTGTGATTAGGGAAACTTATAATTTGTGGTTCGCCAAATATGTGCATTGTGACTCTTTCTGGTTACCTGACGTGACCCTAGTGACATCGCGGTTGCTTGGCTGGTCTCTGTGACTAACAGGCCCTCTAGTGTCTGTGTGGTCAATCACCACTGGCTTGTAGTATCCCTTCCTGCCACTGGACTCTAAGGTAGAGGTGTTCCAGTCGACAGCAAACCCTGTCTGCGAGGGAGCCCTGTCTTGTCCTTCAAGAGGTTTATAGTCGGTCTCCATCCCACTCAAGGAAGACATTGTTGGCGGTTGACGGAAAGTGCCTGTCAATTGTCGAAAGCCTTCTTTCAGCGTGTCATTGATAGATTCTGGATACAAGAAAAATGTAGTCCGGTTTTTGTTTAGGACTGTCGTGGATTTCAACTATAATTTTTAAGACATAACAAAGACGTGATTAAATTTAAATGGGTGTGTACATTGTTTGCATTAAATACTGTCGAGTGTATTGATCAATAGGTCTAGAACAAGACAACATACTCGCTATTAAATTGTAGTGAAACAGTTTTAAGAATAAAGATAGTAAGAAGCTGCTATTTGTGTACAATGCAAGCAGCATTGAGTGGTATGCATGACAATTATTGCCGTCGTCTTTAGTCGCCATTGAAATGATAAGCATAATCCACCCAATGCTGTCTCAATATTTTCATTACAAATTTAAGGCGATCAACTGTCATAAATCTTACTCATTTTCTGGATTGGAGTGAAGTCATTTCCAAACCCTTCCATGCTCGATGATCCACCGGGCGTTTGTCCGCCAGATGATGATGTCGCCCTACTCTGACCGGATTCTGAATTCGGAGCCTTCTCCGTGTCAAACAGTATTTCAGAAAGTTCCTAACATAAAAAGGCATTGTACAAAAGACTTGTTAAAACGTTTCAAACAAACAACAAACAAAAATTCATCCAACCGATAGTCTTGTCAAAATGGCTGGCAGCAGTTCATTTAACAATTGTTTATTGGGGGTCCAACAGCTAATTAAATTGAACATACAACTAGCATTGTTTCTTACCTTAGCAGCTGTGCGGACTGCAATGTACGGTGCGTTACCATGAAGGGGATCAGGTGGACCGCTGAACTCTAAAGTAACAAAACATTTAGTTATGTAGATATCCTGAAGTACACTCTGGCATACATGTTCTGGCACAATCTGTCAGTATTTGTATGGGCATAGTGGCAGGATCTGATACACCTGTCACTATTTGTATAGATCTAGTGGCAGGATCTGATACACAGTAACTATTAGTATAGATCTAGTGGCAGTATCTGATACACAGTAACTATTTGCATACTAGCCTAGTGGCAGAATCTGGTACACCTGTCTCTATTTGCATAGGCCTAGTGGCAGAATCTGGTACACCTGTCTCTATTTGCATAGGCCTAGTGGCAGAATCTGGTACACCTGTCACTAGGGGTATAATAAAGTAGATGTGGAATCTGATACACGCCTGTACACGGGTATTGATACAATTTGATGTTTGCCTGTCACTGAGTATAAGATGGCAGAATCTCATACATGTCACTTTTAGTACACACTTACCTGTCACATAGAAAGTTCCTCTTTCCAAACGTACACAAATCTCAAGTTGACCTTTGAAGTCAGATTTTGGCCCTTTATATAGCTTTAATCTAGTGTCTATTCCTGTCAGAGCCAGTAACAAGTATTGTTGTGCGAGTTCAAACAGTATATTATTTTCTAAATAGTGGATAATGTGGACATACTTGTAGCAAGCTGTATCCCAGCTGAACGGCGTAGTAACCCACTGCAGAACTCCTCACTTCCATTCTCAACAGCATGCTTCATCACACGAAGCACCTGAAAAACATGAACCATATGTTACATGAACTATTTTAGAAAGGGAGAATGGGGGAAGGAAGAAGGAAGAAGGAAGAAGTTGACCCAAATTATCAACTGAGTGCATTCAGTAGTGCAGTAGTGCAGACCTTAAAGCCATTGGTATTTTTTCCGTATACATTGAACACGGATTTGGGTGAATTGATATATTGGAATCGATAGCTTATTCAATTCGA
>JAVCKS010009727.1:0-17884 GCA_032273685.1 Pteraster tesselatus
TGGATAGGGCAGGCATATTGCCCCACCCCATAATGTGCTTCCATCATGGTAAATTGCTCTGTAACTAATACACAAGTTCTGACTAATACACAACATGGCTGACCCCTTATCAAGGGTCTAATTCAGGTTGTCCCTGATCCATTCCGCATGACCCTAGCTGGTACAAAATTAGCTTTACAATAGAGTTCATACTGGGCGGAGCAATGTGCCTGTTGGCCCGAGAGGGACAGAGTGATCACTAACCTTCTCTTCGTCTTGGTTGACGAGCCTTCAAGCCTGTTACTACCGCTTCACACAGAAACCCAGCCACCTGGGCCAATTAAAAGGAAACCGTGCACTGTTACCCACACTAGTTAGCCAATTGATTACCTCTCAGATTCCCTTAGAGCAGTGGTTCAAAACTGGTCTAGCCTCTGGACCTACGTTTTTCCTTTGTCATCAAGTTGTGACCCCACATTTTGGAATTTTTTGTAATCACTCTTATTTATTTTACAAAAATCAGGGCCACATAAATACACAATTTATGCACTGTTTAAAAACATGAAATAAACCCCAAAACTGCAAATAATATTTATCCTCTAATGTAAAAGTGCAGCATCAGAAATTCTTAGAAGAGTCAACCCAAAAATCTTTTGTGGAGCCCATTATCATTTTTTTTTTTATTAGTTATTGGTATATTCAGTTTATAGAGAATGTCTTTTAGCTTAATTGAATACAAAAATCATGTTGATAACACAATTTTGTTTAAATTATGCCATATTTAATATCGTAAGTGAATGGACGATATTCAACCCTGCTCTAACTTTGACTAGCCGTTACTCCATAACGCCAAATGTGACTTGTTGCGGGTTTCGTTGTGGCGGGTCACATTTGGTGAGACGGTGTTTGACCGCATTATTACTACTTACATGTACGTCAGTCATCTCATTGGCCAGGATGAAGGTTTTGGCCAGGCTAAAGCGCTGTGCATGACTGCAGCGTAGTATGGATCTCAGGCTATCGAAGGGAGCTTGTATGACCACCGCATTGTAACTACTACCCAGTACCTGTCAATGAGGACAGTGAGACACACTACCATTGCCGGGTATTCTCGACAGCACACTTCCCTTGTTCCAAAATGCTGTCAAGTTTATTCAAACAGCACATACACACCCCCTTCCACGTATCAAATCTTGCTCAGGTATTTTCCTGCATTTCATGTTTTGTGGATGAATAAATATTGCAATAGTCCTTCCGTAACTCAGTGGGTCCACTTTCACGACCATCTAGTAAAACATCTGGCCCCCTTGATAAAATAAAGTCTAGCCGCATGGTGAAAAAAATTGACCAAAATAAAGGATTAATATATTCGTTATCAAGTGTTAAAAATACGTTCACGCTTTGATTTTTTCTTTTGGTCTTGAGAGGGCGCTCTTTATTCATAAATTCAGATGCTGCCTCAGCCACCCGGTTTTCGCTGGAAAACAATAAAATCTAACTAGGTGATTGTCCGCAACTTTTTCCACAAGGAAAACCAACATGATGACTGTTCATTCCAGTAAGTTCATGATAGCCCCCCCTTTCACACCAGTTAATACAGGTTGCATCCACTAAGCTTAAAACCTCTTCGTTTTAATAGCAACCCTGCTTGATTACATCCCTGCTTGATTACATCCCTCCTCGCTTAGCAACCCTGCTTGATTACATCCCTGCTTGATTACATCCCTGCTTGATTACATCAATCCTCGCTTAGCAACCCTGCTTGATTACATCCCTGCTTGATTACATCCCTCCTCGCTTAGCAACCCTGCTTGATTACATCTCTCCTCGCTTAGCAACCCTGCTTGATTACATCCCTGCTTGATTACATCCCTGCTTGATTACATCCCTCCTCGCTTAGCAACCCTGCTTGATTACATCCCTCTTCGCTTAGCAACCCTGCTTGATTACATCCCTGCTAATCACCTTCGCTATTCTGTAAGCATTAATAATCCTATCGCAAGATTGCTTAGCCTGGGATGAACAGTTGGCCGCTAGCATCTCCATTGTGGACAGGTTTTCATCAAGATTTTCCAAATCCTCGACCACGTCCACATTGGACATGCTTGCGCTACTCATGGCTGAAAACAAACAAAAACAAACAAAACCGATCAGGCAAACATTGTCAAGAGGGGCCAGTGGCTCAGCTGAAGTTGTGATGTCTGTGTTTTGAAATGTGTGCACTAAAGATGCTTCTCTCCACCAAGGTGATATAGAAATCGTACATGATTATAAGGGCAGATCGTTCAGGTCATTAGTCGCGGGTCATTAATTTCCGCTTGTTAGTCAGAGGTCATTAGTCAGAGGTCGTAGTCAGAGGTCGTCAGTCGCAGGTCGTCAGTCGCAGGTCGTCAGTCGCAGGTTTTCCTGAATGGGATTATAAATTCTACTTACTGCTACCAGTTCTCATGAGCATCCCCCGTGACATCATGCCTTTCCACACATCACTGGTTCGTCTTGACGTCCTGCGGACTAACCCCGGACCACCGAAGCTGCCACTTACGCCGGGGGATCCCACTCCTGCCACCAATCGTTTCATATCGGGTTTCAACTGGCAGGCCGTTATCTGACCCTTGGCCAGCTGGATGCAGGTCAGGACGACGGTCAGGTCCTGGTGTGGGTGGTTGAACTGTTGAGCTAGACGGTGGGCCTGTTGGATGCAGCACTTCTCTAGGAGCTGACCCAGTAGGAGATTGAGGGCAAGGACCTCCTGGATATGGACAGAGGGAGAGAAATAAGACTGCCTCTGTAGTACATTCTAGACCTCTATAGATTTGTTGTTGTTTTTTTGGAGGGAGGGCATTTTTCCCCCCCCATGATTTTTCCTGTCTATTGTTGTTTGTCAGATGCTACACAACCCATCCCATTGGCTGATGTTACCTTTTCATTGACTAAGATGGGATGCACGTAAGCATCGACCTTGACATTGGCAATGTACAGGAGGTCACTGGAGACACGACATTTGATGTCCATCTGTCCGAACGGATCCTTGCCGTGGCTGTTAAACGTGGCTTCTAGTAGCGATACCGTACTGGGTACTGCTTCCATCTAGACAAAGTAAAAATATCAATATAAGACTTACAATTACATTGCAAGACCTCCGAGTGGTTACCCTATTCCGCCGCACATTATGGTTGAACTGACTCAAACCAGTGCTTAATTTGTGCCAGATCCCAGATTGGATACTTGTGTCACCCTTTGCTATGGACAATAAGTTACCAGACCACGCTGTACGCATGTAGCAGCGTGAGCTGTGACTGGTCAAGCTGCGCTGTATGCACACAGCAGTGTGAGCTGTGACCCGTCTAGCTGCGCTGTATGCATGTAGCAGCGTGAGCTGTGACTGGTCTAGCTGCGCTGTATGCACACAGCAGTGTGAGCTGTGACCGGTCTAGCTGCGCTTTACGCATGTAGCAACGCGAGCTGTGACTGGTCTAGTTTTGTCGTTTTGATGCGTTCCCTGCATCAATCTATGGCTTCCCCGACGTGCCAGATCAGCACCTTCTCATTTACAATTTAGGCACCTAGACAAACAGTGAAGGAGATGGACATACAACAGCTAAGAGAGTGCATACAAATCACCACATCTTACCTTTTCGACCTCAGCTTTAAGGCGCCACTGCCAAGCTTCTGCCTGCAACATCTCCTCCGCCGTTTTCTGCTCTGCTGTTGAACTCTTGACCTTTGAAAGCCACTTGTGCGCTAGACTCAGGAGCGTAGCTCTTTCTTTAGCCTGAAGGTTGGGCATAGTGGAGGCCTGATTCTGTTCTCCAAAGACAAATCGTGTTAATACCAACATATATCGTTAGGTCTCTTCAATAGTTGATTTGCAAGTGCCATTAAAAATACACTGATGCCAGTCATACGCACACAGGGAAGCACATTGTGACTTCTTTGCTACAACAATTCAATAGCATGCCGCCTAAAATGCTGACCGGAAATACGTCACTGGTAATCATCTATAGCATAAAGGTTGCGCATTGGGCAGGCTTGATTATGTTCTTAAGTTTAGGAACCATTATCGACAGCTTTACTGACATGCATATAGGTTTTTTGTACCCCTCCCCCAAGAATTCATGAAACAGCTGTAGCACAATGATACAAGTGCTCTCAGCTATGTGTTATGGATTGTATTTGTGTCAGAGTGCACCTCAGTCCCACAGTGACATAGGATCAAGATTCCCAGTGTCCTACCACCCAAGAACTAGGTGGCTGTTAACACTTTTACCTGCCCAAGCGACAGGATTCCTTATCAATGTTATTTATTTAGTTGTTTTTTTTGCTTACATGGAAGAATTGCGAAGCGGCTTTTTCGGAGACACTGTTCTGTTTGAAAGTGTGATGGCATGACTTCCAGAAGGCCATTCTACCAGCCTCGGCATACCATACATTGGACCTCTGCAGCTCACTCAGGTTGTTTAGCAACTGCGTAAGACAAATAATTAGTGTAGGAAAATATTAACCAAGCAGAAAAAACAACATAATCAAAACAACCAAATGACAAGATGACACAATGACAAAACAACAAAACAAAACAATAAAAAACATCAAAATACAAATAAAAACAAAAAAGACAAAAACATGACTGTTTAACCAGCTGAGCACCCCCTGTGCCATGGTACCCCTACCTGCTCCACAATGACCTGATCCACAGAAATGCCAGCGACACACACAAATTCCTTGGCCTTGTCGAAAAGCTTAGCCTCCTTCAAGCACCGCAGCACCCGTTGGCTTTCTGCTGCGTAGTCTTTCCCTGTGTCATCCAGCAGGCGGGATATGTGCAGGGTTATCGTGGTGTCGGCCAGGGTCTGGGTCAGCTTGTACAATTTGTTGTAATCGGGAGCTGTGGAGGTTGTCAAAATGAGTCGCATGTCGCCGAAAAACCTTATTTCAGTTATATATTTGGCTGGAAAGAGTGTCACATTAGCTATGTTGGACACCTATTGCATTTTGTGTTAAAAATTGATTCTCTTTTGAACAAAAAATACTAGGTTATAATGTGTGTAAATCCTTAGAAAAATTTTACTAACTCAAGGTTTTGGGACATGCGACTCATTTTTGCATTATGTTATTTGTTAAGGCAATATCTACGAAGACACCTAGTATTTTCAAAACTGTTTTCCTTGTGTCTATAGAGTTGTTCGCTTTCAGACCTTGAGAAATATGTTTAAATGTTGAATTGATAATTTGGTAGCTTTGCTATCGTTAATAAATTCAGCACACAAAAATACCCCCACAACTAAATGAAAGAATATTTTCTTGTCAAAAATGAATTATCCGCATACATTCTAGCACGTTGATGAATGTGGCAAGTGAAATAGTTTCTTAATCATTCCGAATCGCTGGATGCCATCATGATAGGGGCAGTGATCTGGTGGGGCAGCTATCTGGTGGGGCAGTTATCTGGTGGGGCAGCAGCCCCTTTGTTCCTCCGACTGCCCACAAGGTAGCCACTATTCAGTAGGGTCTACTGGACCAGGCCTCCAGGCTTTTGGTACAAACCTCCAGTGGAGACTATCCTGGTGAAATTGCAGTGTGCTAGTACCTCCAGCAGACAGCGTACATCCCAGTACGTAGGGCACGCTGCCACCATGGACCTGACCACTGAGCGAGCCGTGGATTCGTACCACGACAGATGGCCCACTTTGGAAGTCGTCTTGGGGCTTTGTGCCTCCGGTGCGCTTGGACGGGAAGCTGCTACGCCTCTCCTGCGGTACTGAAACAACATTACAATATCCAAACAATATGAGAAAAGGGTCCTTAGTGAGTAGTCATGTGTCCCATGGGCACATAACTTTTCTTGGATATTTCTAGGCTAACGGAAGCAACCTGAAGAGGCATACATAGTTGAGCCGCAAAATTTGTTGTGGTACGGTGAGGGCGCTATAGCATAAACATTAATCGCTTGGTTTTGGTTATTACAAGGTATCTCAAAGTCCACTGGGCTCTACCTTATGGCTTCTCAGAGGTCAAAATTGTCGAGGGGACAGACACACACACACACACACACACACACACACACACGTGTCAGTACAAAGTCATATTTACAAAAAATAATAATCCAACCAACATCCTGCGACACCTAGACCAGGTTGATGAACCACTGATCTACGTGATGTAATTAGCTCTTTAGTTTTCCTACTACCTCCATGACAGTTGGTGTCAGGCTCAGTCACATGGACAGCTCTCTACGTGAATGGTACACCAACCATGAACGATAGAGGGGACAAGACCATGTTGATAAGAGGGTGAGGTACGTAGTGGTAGCTCTGTAGGACCTGGATACCTTTAGTATAGCGGTGTAAAAGTCCAGCAGGCAGGTCTTGGCCTCAGCTGTGTTCACCTTGACTAAGAACGCCTCGCAGAAATTCAGGAATGAGTTGAAGATACAATCCTGCAGCAGGCGGTAAGTAGAGAGAATGGAAAATGAGTCAGGGCAGCGAAAGTCAAATGGTTCACCAGTACCTGGGGCAGCGTCCGAGTGATTGAACAGAAGACTGCTTGTAAATTGGCATCATATTACAGATAGATTACTCGCACCAGAAGTACCACATGTTATGCCATCGCATCGTAATTCTGCATGGTGATGTGTCAATGGGTCATTCCACCAAGTTGGGACCCAATTTTGTGATGGTGTCGTCGGTAAATATATCACCCAATATATCCTTTACCCTGAGTGTATATTCCAAGTTTCTCCTTTCTCGTAAATGAAAATTAATCTCTGTATATTACTGGAAAGCAAATCAATGTGAATTAGGACTTGTGATACAATAATAGGTTGTGCATTTACCGACGTAACGAGGGACACCGTCACAAATTGGGTCTTAAAGTTGGTGGGGAATGACAACAATATGCAGTGACATTATGCTAATAACTTGTAAACTAATTAAAGAAAAATTATGAAGTCACGGACTATTGACTTAATAGATATTGCCTTGCTTTAGGGAGAAATACCTTATCAAATATGTAGAATGCCTTAGCCAGCAGTGTGGTCAGTCCATTGGCGATGGCTACATCAATGATAGCCTTCAGTTCCTTCAGAGTCCAACAATGCCACTGGGCTGAACCAAACGATTCCGTTACGGCGGCAGTCTGGGTGGGGTCATCTAGAGATGTCAGAAGCCAGGTACACAGGCAGTCCAATGTAATGCACTCCTGGATGGAAAGGAATGGGGGCAAGAAAGTAAAACAGAACCAGGTATGTACGAAATAGTACCATATAAAAATCATTTTCGATTAAAAACTTGAATATCCGGGTACAAATTAAACATCATCTCAATGGGAGCAGGGTGTGGCCACACAAAAGAGCAGGGTGTGGCCACACAAAAGAGCAGGGTGTGGCCACACAAAAGAGCAGGGTGTGGCCACAGTGGGAGCAGGTAGTGGTCACACTGGGACCAAGGTGTGGCCTCACATTGGAAACCTTATTTGGCCTTCACAGTAGAAACAGTGTGTGGCTTTATAGTGGAAACAGTGTGTGGCTTCACGGTGGAAACAGGGTGTGGTCTCATGGTGAAAAGAGGGTCTCACTGGGAATAGAGTGTGCCATTTTACCTTGTAACACGTAGCGATAACAGCAAGAACGGGTTCCTTCAGTGCCACAGCGTGGGCCAATAACGACCGGGATGGTACAGGGGCATCCTCACAATCAAACAGCACACTGAACAGGTCTCTGGGAATGCGGTCAACGTCCAAATCTGAAAACAACCATCTATACAGTTTAGCAAAAAAGAACTAACCTTGATGATAATTAAAGTGATGTGGATGTGAAGTGATGTCTGCAGAAGCATGAAAACCATAAAACGACAGAAACATAATAAACTATGTTCAAGCTAAACAAAAGGATACTTCATTCGAATAAAAAAATGCAAATTTATAATTTGTATTGCTATTAATATATTTTTATTATTATAACTACACAAATAGGTGGTTCTCACTAACCTATATTCTTCAAATAGTTTAGCAGTGAAAGTGTTAACTAGAGCAAACCAACCAAATTCAAAATTTAACATTATTTCCCAAGGTGAAATCTATGTGAAATCGGACAGTACATCTTGAAATAGAAATTAAGGAGCATAAAATAATTTATTCAATAATAATAATTTATTCAATAATAATAATTTATTCAATAATAATAATTTATTCGGTAAGACGTTAAGGCTACCTTGTGGTGCGGTAGACGTAGATGGCCGAGGTGTGTTCTCGTCAGTTGAAACAGTATCTTCAGCAGCATCATCCTCGGAGCTGAGGTCCGTAGCTGTGCACAGAACAGACAAAACATATTTATTTATTTATTCACCACATCCAACAGCGGAAGGAACGACAATTACAGAAATGGGATCGCTTGATGACTATTAATACTATTTTTACATCCAATAGCACCTACGAATCTTAAAAAGGGCTAACTATAATTTAAGAGAAAGAAACAAAGAAAAAACGAGAAATATTCACTGAAAAAATACATTTCAGACAGCTCGAAAATAAAACCGCTTTAAGTTAAAATCAAATTAAGTTTGAGTAAGACTGACTAAAATTTAGGAGAAAATAGATAGCTTACACTGTCTCTTGTGAAAGCCGACCCGCTGGTAGTAATGAGCCTTGATGTCGCGGACCCGTTGGGCGCTCGGTACTGCTGCCCTGCCAGGGGCAGGCTCCTCCTTGATGATGGCAGGGCCGAGATGGAGGTTGCGAAAGGCATCGGCGAGATGCTCCTGTATCATCGGACTGCTGAAGTGATGGAGGAGGTCCAGTACCTGGAAAGAAGGACGAACAAAGATCTTGGAATAATTGGAGAAAAAATAGATGGGACGAGAAGATCTTGGAAAGTAACCGTTGTACGCTACCGGCCAAAAGTTTGGGTACACAAACTTTCTATCTCTTTTTAAATGATGCAGGTCCAAGTTCATCCAAACTTATTTTTATATGATGCAAGGCTTTTTTATGAACTGCATTCAAATTTTGAAATCATTCACGCTTGGATGTTTAGACAAATTTGGGGTGAGGACAATCAGACATCTAAATATGATTATTATGGTAGAGATGGGGTTGCTTAGTCACATTAGTTCATGAAGTTTATTATATAAAGCCAGTTAATCTCCGCGATTGCATGCTATTTACTTAATGATTCGTGTGGCATATTTGTGTAAATTGTTAAGGTGTACCCAAAAACTTTTCACCGGTAAGTGTATGAGGCTAAAGAACAGAATGAGAAAATCGTGAAAAGTCACCTGCTGTTTTGGATACTGGTGTGCCTGAATGTAACAGGTAAAATGTTGCCACTGGTCCTGGACAGCGCACTGTGTCGGGTACACCTCGCTGAGTGGACGCTTGTGGCATTGGCTGAAGAGAATGGCCAATGTCCACTCTTCAGATGCCTCCCAAGATGACCTGAATAAACGGAGGAGGGGAGGGGAGGCAGATGATCAACCCTAGACCATGGATCAGACGAACAGTAACTTCCTTAATATCATTTTCCCGTAGCTAGAATTCTTCTGGGTTTTTTTTATCCCACTGCACTTGAGCCACGGTCGTGAGTTTAGCAGGCAAAAGTGAAGCGTGGGTTTTTTCTCCCATCATTGACAAACGTAAATCTTTCCTCTCGCTATACATACCCACTAGTGGTGAGCATAGCCAAATTGTATGAACACAAGGCACAGACCGTAATGGTGGCTAAAAACTGCGTCGACCTCCTCCAATATTGGATGAAACAAATAATGATATCCAAGTCCAAAAAACTTCCCCCAAAAACTTCACAGAACAAAAAAACTGCCTTGACTTGAGATGAAAGGACAGATCATTGGGGGCGCCACTGAGCTACTGAGTGGTTCATACTACTGAGCTACACATGGTTCCTGGAGATTCAACTTAGAGAAGGCTGCCCTGATCAAGAATCGAACCGTAGACCTCTGCAATGCCAGTGCAAATCCCTTCCATACGAGTGAACCATAAAAAAAAACCATCCCGAACCCCCACTCAGACTCACAATGGAATGTCCCTGTGCTTGAGTCTGCACGTGATAGCATCCTCCAGCAGACTCAGTATCTCGTCAGCATTTCTCTTGGAGCCATGCATACAGGCTAACAGCATCTTAACTACAGACGAAAGACAACAAACACGACCGTACTATCGTACCACGTAAAGTATAATGTGGCTATCTTCTTTCATTCTCAACAATAATAAGGGTTATGATTTCATATAAATGTTTAAATTATTGTACACTGGTAGTCTTTTCCTCTCCCCTACCTCCCTACTCCCTGTAAAGCACTACCGTACTTAATCCTCTATTGAGCGCTGTGAGAAAAGTACTTGCGCACCTACCAGTCACGAAGTGCCCTGTGCATTGCTTGTTCCCATAGCACACAATAAAAGTACTGCTCTGTGGAAGGGGGAAATGTAGTACTGGCCGTACTCGTTGTATGACAGTGACGAAAATATTGGAAACTTTAGACGGCTCTTTACAAACATTTATGTTTTCCAAAATTGTACCCAATTTTTCCTCCAACTGCTCCTTGTCTTTCTTGGTCTTGGTCTTGTCCCAGACTCCCGTTGGCTTCTCCAGTATGGCCAGCCCAGCCTGAAGGTCAACGCGTGGCAGCAGACTATCCTGCCCGAGCATTTCGATGAAAGCAACACACGCAGCGGCGACGGGACGGTTGGTCAGGTGCTTGATGGCTGTAGAGTAGGCCTTGCCATAGGCTTGGTGAACCCTATGGGGGATGGGGAAACAAACGGTATAGATACTAAGAGCAAACTAGATGTGTGCATAGCCGAGCTGTGCAACCGCAACGGTAGGTGTTGATTTGTAACCAATCGATATGAAATTGGAAAAGGCACCAAAGCCAAGACAATTGGTACATTGTAAAGACTTTAAAAGGGCGGCAAGGCCACATGTAGGGGCAATGTAGGCCATGGCCTCTGTGGCTTTGGTTTAATACTAAAAACAGTATGGAAAATGCCATTCGGGCTCAGCAGGAAACTGAAAGAAGCCGTGTGGACTTTGTCTGACCGTGCTGGTAGAGTCCTAAAATTCAGGAGTGTATTCGGGCATGCACGTTTAGCAAACCCTCTGGGCTACTATTAGTTTGGAACCGGTTGTATTTGGCCCGCACACCTTACTTTTTCTTAGTCAGTGTTCCGCCATCCTGCAGTTGGCTGGTCAGGAAGGCCAAGTAGGCGAACGAGGGCCTTCCCTGATAGAGGTAGTAGGTGAAACGAAATGGCTCAAAGTAAGCGTACTTGTTGGCGAGGCTCGGCTGGGAGAAGTGTGGCATTTCACTTCCGACGGCTGAAAAGAAGAACACATAGTAAACAAAGTGCTTGGGGGGGGTGGGGGGTGTTTAGAGGAATCTGATACAAAGCAATATTAGGTGAAGGAAGTCTTCATAAAAGACGACAGCCAACTATGTATACCACAAGTTCCTCATTGGTTTTTTGTGATGCCACACGGTTCAATGAATATATTTCAATTCATTTTACTTAATACGATTACCAGTAAAAATAATAACATGTCTAGAAATCTTTCAAAACAAAAATAATTGCAAAACAGAACCGACCAAATTATCAATTCAACATTGACAATTATTTTGCGGGGGAAAATCAGTCTGACATCAGACAGTACCATTACATTTGGCAACTCCTATACTTAGAAAGAGCCCTCGCTTGAACTTATGGATAAATTAACCCTTCAACCGTTGCCTTGTTTTGGCCAAAACAAATTGTGACAATCCAGCTTAGTTTGACAGCTTTAAATATCAATTTATCGTTGGCAAAAAAAACTGTAAGTGGATAATATTGTTGCTACGATCTTGCAGATAGTCGGGGCGCCCTCAATAGACGTATTCCTGAGAGGGGGTATGTTATCTATGCACCAAATCCCGATCCCTATTCAAATCGTACAAAATTGTACTATTGGCTGTTAAAGAGTTAAAGTGTAACTCATACAAAAAATACTTTTCTGACAAGCAAATCATTCCTTCAGAGCAGGTCACATATGATGTGTCAACTGTCATTTCGGCAAGTGAACCACTGCTACATACAGCTTTAATCTTGCTACAATATATATTTAGGTATACATAGAAATTGAACTTACATCGATTGGGGGCCAGGGGATTTGTAGACTGCCATTTGAATAACTTTGTAGGATCAAAGGAACAGTTTCCCTGAAGTGGCAATGGCAAATAACGCACAAATAATTATCACTTAGAAAGGAATGCTTTAATCAGTCTTATTATTATTACTGTGTATTTAATAAAATTCTTCATTACTACCCTAAATATAATCATTTAACATCTTTTGACCTTTTTGGAATATTCATGGATTTGTTTTACCTGTACAACATTGTTTCAGCCAAACTTTACAAGCTCATATTCAGTCTCGAAACAAATTGCCTCTTTGCAATCATAACCCCTTCGCCCAAAATTTGGGACAATATTTTTGTTTAATTTACTCAATTTTCATTCAACCTGTAATAGTTCATACACTGTGATATCCCAAATCTAATTCCCCTACCGCAAACAAAATCCGTTCTCACCTAAATCCTTTTTTTTTTTAAATTACCAGTACTCAATATTTGTCAACCAACCTGTAATAGGTCATACACAGAGATATCCCAAATCTAAATCTCCTACCGCGAAAAGAATGCGTTCTCGCCTAAATACTTTTTCTTTAAAATTACTGGTACTCTATATTTGTCAACCAACCTGTAATAGTTCATACACGGTGATATCCTGGGGACTAACCCCATCCACGTCCACAGGTGGGAACATGGCTGCCTTAAGCTTAGGGTAGGGCTTCAGTGCCGACTCCAACGCTGTGGCGTCGACTTTCCACAGTTTCTCTTCAAGAGTGGCAGCGGGGGTCAGGGCCTATTGACAGAGAAAGATACGTCCAAGAAAACATTATAATTCCTCTATTGGTTGCCTAAATATACACATCTTCTGTTCATTAACCTTCTTCTTTCGTATGCTTCAAGCTAGTTGACACAGTTTTTAAACCCACCACAACGGTCTGCGTCTTGGGCTCATACAACCTTGGTTACGCTCACCACATGGTGCAGCGCTCGCCAAATGATTGTATCAGAAGCCCCAGAACTAGAGAAAACCCACGAGGTTAGGCAGGGGCCAAAAACCCTGTTAACATGCATTTGGCACCAGCTGGGTTTGAACCCGGGACCTACAGAAGTTAAGATGAGGAAAGTAACACTGCACCACCTAACCCTCCTGTTCATTAACCAATCAGACCTCATGGTTTATTACATCTTCCACTTTTACAACAACAAAAAGTACCTCGGTGATTGTCCCAGGAGCATAGACAAGCGTTGCTATGGCAACTATAGGATGCCCCGATTCGACGAGCTGCGCCACCGTGGGCTGTTGCTTGTCGTCAAGTAACAGGTAGGCATTCGAGAGACTCGCTTGGAACATGAGGGAGGGATCTTGTTTGAAAATGTACAGAATATAACAAACACAGCCGTTAGCCCTTTCACTACAAAATTGTTTACAGAATAAGGCTAGTGGGAACCAGCTAATTGTGTACAGTGCGAGCAAATTTTACTGGTATGCATGACTATTATTGAGTTCGGTCGGGAATGCTATTGAAAGTGTTAACAGAGAGGGTCATGCAGCAATGGATGGCACTGGGGAGTTTTTGCTTGGAACACGAGGGAGGGATTTTTATCAGAATCACAAATTGTAAATAAATTGAAAACGTTTTGCAAGAGCCATGTTTACCTGTGGTTTGCCGTGCGACCCATCTGAAATGTAGCAGCATCTCCAACCAGCGACTCTCACTAAATGACGGCTTCAAGGATATGACCTCATTCTCAGACAGGTAGAGGCTAAAGCAACGAGAGAAATTACTTCATGAGAAACCCACTGCCAGCAAGGTAGTGCAGGCAAACTGCAACCAATTCTGAAACATGTGATGGCAGTACGTTGCCAAACGGCCAAACCTAATAAGATCAATAAGTATACTTTCACGTGTACTTGTTAATACTGCTACTTTCTGTGAAACTATTACAACCAAAAACCACAGAGGATATATAAGTACCTTTTTGTTTAGCTCCAATATACAATCCTCAAAACAAGTTTGGAAAGTTTTTAGAGCCACCTATTTCTTATTTATTTGAGACCTTTTTGTATCCTTTTATGCATCAGTGGATTAGCTAATTTCCTCTGTAAAATAACACAAATTTTGTAACAACCCATTGCATCAATACCTTTCCTTTGTTTGCAGGTGGGTCTCAAACAGAATGTGCCAAATTGAGCATTATTTGTCCCCAGTAGAACAAACAAATGAACAGTCTCTAGGAATAAGGAATGTGTATTAATTAAGAGAACAATGGCGATTCTCATACTTAAAAAAAAAAAGCCCAACTGATATTTTTCCTATCGTTCGACGGTACAATTTTATCTTCGGGGGCAGCTGAACTGGTTGTATTTAGCCCTTGCTTCTAATTAGGGATCCCACCTCACCTGTAGAAGTCTAGGAACAAATACAGGACTCGGGGTAGGTGCTCGTTCAGGCACAGATCAATAAACCACTGATTGAATTGCTCTCTGAACATGTCGTCGCCACCTCGGAGCGGCGAGGCGGCAAACAGCTGGAGGGTGCGGCCCAGGCGACCGAGGAGCAGGTCCAAGTTGGACAGCTCATGGGACGAGAACATGCCACGCCTGCAGACAAAGACAGGGATCGGAAGATTTTATCACGAAATACGCCTTTGTTCCAAAAATAGATTTATCCACCTGGCACCACCTAGCACCACCTAGCACCACCTAGCACCACCTATCTTAAAAGTGGGCACTGCTCAGTTGTCATTTCAGTCGCGGCATGTCGTCATCAAAACAGATACAATCGTACCTATCAATCAAAACTTTAAAAAAACAGTGACTTTCATGCAAGCACTGGGCGTTAACTGTAGTATACTACTCAGTCGATTAAATTGACCATTGACGCTCAAATGTACGATGCTATGCAATTAGCTAAAGTCGTGATGAGGTACTGTAAGCTGGACTAAGACTCACACACCTTGCCAATTCGTCTAGGATCTTGTCCTTCAGGTATCCTGGGCAACCGTCTAGGTCATCGGCAGCATGCTGGTACAGTGGCTGCATGAGGACGGGGTTGGGGTGTACCGGCTTGCCCGGTGCACTCGTCCCAGCTTTGTGGGTGGTCCCAGCTTGGTGGGTGGTCCCAGCTTGGTGGGTGATCCCCGGGGCGGAGGGGGCTATCCACTCAGCGATGCGCTTCCAGTCAGCATGGGCCAACAGGTACCTCCAAACAGACCTGGGGTTCAGGGTCGTTGGTCTCAGAGACGTGTCTGGTGGACAGAAAACAATTCTTAGGACTAGTTTCAGAAGTTTTGCAACTTAAATACACATACATGTTAATCAATCAATTTACCGCAGTTCGGTGCAGTGTGCAAACATTTGTGATTAAACCATTGTTATTTTTTTTTCTGTGACCTAAAATGTTTGCTTTTATGGACTTTTGCAGACAAATTTCATGACTTTTAAGACGTTTCCAGACAAGCTAAAACAAAATCTTGGTTTTCCAGGGCTCTGCGAACCATCAGATCAGAGAAAGGAGTTGGTGTTTTGGTCCCCCATTTGAATTTTTTTTTTTTTCTACTGGGGCTTTTCTCCCACCCTTAAAACCAAAATGCACTTCACCTACTAGACTTACTAGGATTTGACCAACAACAACTGTACAACCACAACAATATATCAAAGAGCACAAATAATAATAATAATTTACTCTATATGATTTATGCTGTACAAAATGCTATCATTCATAGTTCCACCGATTAATTTTGACAAAATGATAATTGGATTTGAACAGAGGCAATCTTGTGGGGATAGGCATGGGCAGACTTGACTATCCCAGGGGAACAAATCACCTGCCACACAGGATGGCTGGCTGTTAGTTTGTGGACACTATTGAAATCACCAACAACCTAGGGTGCAAAAACCATAGCCAGAATGTACACTGTTTATTGGAAAATTTCGTTGGTTTGCCACCGTGCCGTGCCCTACCGTTGGAGTCAAGCAGTACATCCAGCATTACTCTATCCCTGATCTCCGCGTCCCATGTTCGAATCCACTCTAGTACGATGTGCGCGTAGTAGAAGTTCTCGCAGTTGGACATCTCAGAGACTGGGACAAGCTCTCCGCGGTGAAGTTGGGTCTCCAGTAGGGTCTGGGAGGTGGTGTTTCGCATCTGTTTAGGGGAAACTATGCCAGCCCAGGACCTGGTTGAGATAGAAGCAGCATTGACATATATATAGATGTATTTGTACATGGAGTATGCCAAAAAAAAATTAATATGGCACCAATGCATTAAAAAAAAAATTATTATTGACCTTTTCCCACTTTCCAGCGCCAAAACCTTTGCCTTCTCAAATGATTGACATGTGTACAAGCGCTCTAATTGGTGGATGTAGGCTATCATCTCCTCCTCTTCTGGGGTGAACTGCCCTGATTGGTGGAGGTGATCAATCTGTAATATTAAATCAGTGGGAATTCATCAATCGAGTTTATTATCGTCTAAATGACTGGGCCCCAAGAGTTGGTAGCCGGTCTAGAACAACCAAGAGTGTCATCGGATACAAATCCACTTTGCCCCACAGATTTTGTTTATGCGTCGAGAAGAATAATTACAATCAAATCAAGGATGATTACGTCTATAAAAGTAACAAGGCAAACAAAAGAAGGCAAACAAAAGAAGAAAAATTATTTTTGAAAGAAGAACTTGGGCTTTGGCTGTCATATATTTTAGTGATAGCCACTAAGTAGACTATTATTATACAATTTTAAGTACGAATAGAAAAAAGAGTATTATTAACAAGTATTTATTTTCTTACTAGAAGGTTTCTCAGGCCATTATTGGCAGTGTACAGACACATTCTCTTCAACTGTTGGAAAACGTCATAACCCTGAAAATATAGCCAAAAGAAGAAAAAAAATTACTGTCAAACAGTAAAAGGTATTAAAGTAAAGTACGTAGTAGAGCACAAAATAAGCACTTGACCTTTGCCCAGTGGGTGTACGTAAGGGTGTCTATTGAAAATCTCGCAATCAGCAATTTTCAAATCCCAGCTAAAACTACTGGTCCTACTTGACCTTTGACCAGTGGCTGTACGTACAGGGTGTCTATTGAAAATCTTGCAATCAGCAATTGTCAAATCGCAGCTAAAACTACTGGTCCTTTACTTGACCTTTGACCAGGGGGTGTACGTACGAGTGTCTTTTGAAAATCTTGCAATCAGCAACCAGACAACTGTCATCCGCCTGCGGTTTTTAGCATTCGCTTCTTTGCGATTTATAGTTTCAAATTTTTTTGTTTTAAATTTGTTATTCTTGTCTTGTGATCCGGTGCCTTTTTTGCTAACTTTGCTAACAAACCAAAACCACAAATTGGTAGTGAACAGGTTAAACAGGCAGCCATCCTGAAATGTTGATTGGAACCAGTAGTCATGGCAAGTAGTCAAGTGCCATTTTAGGAATACCATGTGTTTCAGTAGCTTAGTTGCAGTGTCAATGTCACTTTCAAGGAGGGAGCCAAGGACAAGATGTCGGCCTTTGTCAATCAGATCGGACATTGAAGTCTTGAGCTCTGCTGGCCTTTTACTGGTGCTGCGTAGGTGGGCCAGAGCCAACGGGAGGCAGCGTCTGAGAATGGAATCTTTAATGATTTCCTTTGAAAAGAAAACAAAAATTGGATAATAAACTAACTTAACTTTGTTTCTTTACTTAAAAAAAAAAAAATGAATCTTAGTGGTATGATGGATATGCAGTTACAGAATAGATATCCACAATTAGTTAAAATATTTTTATGTGTGAATTGAAAGCTCAATTTTTATATCAGT
>JAVCKS010009727.1:17984-33598 GCA_032273685.1 Pteraster tesselatus
AGCATCCATTTACTAATATTTTACACTGTGGTTCTCAAAGCACTTTACGATCAATTTTAACATGCCTCAATCATGCTTCAACAGATGTGATGTGTCAGAAATAAACCTCCAATTTGTATGGCTCTCACCGATGTTTGATTGTGGCTGTCATAATTTCAAGATCCAACTGGTTATACAACGTTGGGGGTGCGCCACGTCCGAGTGGTCTAACGAACATGTACGCCCCAGTCAGCTAAACGCTGGTTTGCGGTCATAGATTCCCTCTGCTTGTGAGTGTAAATTCAATAGTAGATGCTCGTTCCGGCCTCTACGGACGTACTTACATCCTGCGACATTTTCAGCCATCTCTTGAGCTGCTTCTTTGTCTTCTTGTCATCGGGAATAAAGAAGCCTCGTGTCGGCGAATCAACTTCATCTTAAAAGTATTTAACAAAATATTTAAATTATTAGGGAAAAGATTACAAAATTATTAATAATAAATGAATACTTGGTGTGAGAGACTAGCCTGTTGCAATCGGGCATGCTCACTGGTTGATTGGTTAAGATGGCTGCACTAGAAAGCGGTAAGTCGTGGGTTTGATACCTACCTGCATTGCCTTTGGATTGTTCCTAAAGTTGCTCGAGTTACTGACCATACAGTGATGTCGTCATATCAATAATATACAGTATACAGTATTTATTGAAAAATTGATCAAAGGGTAAGACCCATTCACAGAGCTTTATCAGACTTTTTATGCGGGTGAGCAAATGTGTTTTATCTTGTGTCAATGTCAGAATTTGCAGTGGTGCTTTCCTTGCCTTCACCTGGTCGCGGGCTTGAATCCCAATGGAGTTTCAGTCCCTATCTAGCATCTTAGATTTTCAGACATGATGGTTTTCCCCAATTTTGTCCTCATGTCTTAAACCGTAACTTCTTCTGCCTACGATACATAGAACCCTCGTGGTAGGCTAGTAGAACTATATCAACCACCTTCAGTTGAAAGTTAAAAAAAATTAAAAAGTAAAATAAACCAACCTATGTCGATTCCGCGGACTTCGTCCGAAGATCTCCCAACCCACTTGGGACAGCCGCTCATGTAGACTAGTAACTCGGTCACGTACTTCATCAGCCTGACGAGGGCCTTGTCCAGCACATTCTCCGTCAGTTGGAAACCCTGCAGTAGCCCCTCGAGGTCGCCCTGGCTGCATAGCAGCTTGGCGGTCTCCGTGGCATTCTGGACCAGCCGCCCGACGTAGGCCAGGGTCAGGTTGAGCAGCTGCATGGCGTACTGGCGCGACTGGTGCTCGCGGGCGTGAGCGTGGATGGATGCCACCAGGAGGTCGATGGCCTGCCACAGCTGGGTTTGGTCAGCCGTCAAGGGGGAGGAGGCGGTACGGGGGCTGGTGCGTGATGTGCTGGATGGCGGTAGAGGGCAGTACTTAAAAACTGTGCATGTGGTTGGGGGCCATACAAAACAATGACAAATTCATAGGCCGGCTGGCAATGTTATACCCCCTATTACTAGTCGGGTATTCAATAAAATCTATAACCTCAGACATGACGTCAATTTTAAGGTTTCAGGTTTTCAATCACTAACAAAAAAACAATACAGTCTCAATTTGAGAGTACTTAGATTTTGGTATTTTCAAATTCAGTAGAAAAATTAGGTTTCTAAAAAGGTTAGGCTTAGGTTTAATGAAGGAAATTTGGCAATTATCCGATAGCGCAGTAAGTAGATCCAATACAATACCAATACAATACCAGTACGATAACCTACAATCTAACGATCTCTTCCTAAAGAAAGATTATCACATGGTGTACGAACTGTGCAGGTGGTCGGGGGCCATACCGAAAAAATGACAATTTCATAGGTGTTTTAATCACTCTGAAAAGACAATACAGTCTCCATTTGAGAACACTTTGGTATTTTGGTATTTCCGAAATCAGTAGAAAACTTAGCTTTCTAAAAAGGTATAACAGTTAAGGCTCAGATTTAATGAAAGAAATTTTGCAATTGTCCGAGTCCACCAGTACAATATACCAGTACAATAACCTACAAGCTAACGATCTCTTCCTAAAGAAAGATTATAACATGGTGTACCAGCAGAAATAAAAATGGTAGATACTTTATCACCACCATGCAGAGCCTTGAATCATACAATCTCCTAATGACTAGTAGAGCACACTAGTTGAAACGTTGAGAAACAAACCTACCAGCTCTTCTCTGAGCTACCATCTCTTCCACAAATGTGAATGCAGATTTATTAGCAGAGATGTAATCCCTAGAACCCAAAAAAAGCCTTCAACCTATGGCCGGGCTACAACGAACGAATGTTGTGGGGGCATTTAAGGGGGCAAACAAAAACACTTTTGATTTTAACAAAACTGATTACCATTCTCTCTGCTCTTGAGGAAGAAAGCCACGGTATCGAGTTGTCGCTGCTTGAGTCCAATCTCCAGGGCATGCACAGGAATGGAATACTGGTCCCAATGGTTGAGGTGACATATGGTCTCCGCCAGACTGGCGTTGCTGTATATCATCAACTACAAGGTGAAATACAGATACAGGAAACCGGAAATAAAACAATCCAATAAAAACTACAATTTGGAAACTAAGTAGAGTGCATGCCCCTCCACCAATGTTAATACACTAGTTAATATGTGAAAGCTCTGTCGGCTAAATCTGTATTTGTGTTATGTATATATTGTTTGAAAGAGCACAATATTAGCTTCATTTTGATATACATGTATGTTAGACACCTAGCGCATTTTCCGTTCTTTTAAAAACAAAATACATATACTTCGTTATAATGTGTGGAAATCTTTTATAGTTAAACTACACTTTTTTCCGTTCTACGGGGAGAATTGCTCAATTTGATCCCGTCCTGCCTGTAAAATTGCCAGTGCGCATTCAAAGCACACACCCTCAATTTCCTTCCATACGACCATATACACACGCCTTTGCGCATCCACTTGCACGCGTGCGTCGGTTACAGTTCCACTTCCACACACGTAGCGCTGTTTCCACACAAGTTTGCTGTTACTGTTTATCATCACCATGAATAACATACACCACTTTAGTATTCGATTACAAGCACACCTAAAACACTGAGGCTTCAGCTGCTTTTGTGCATCCTTACCTTATTGACGAATGTTTCCTGATCCACACCGTATGCCAATATGTCAATGCCAGAATTAGACAGCAAGATGTGAGGGCTGGATTCATTGCCGAATATAACCACAACAGGCTCACTGAAACTGTGGTAAAAAACAATTATAATAGCGGGGTTTGGGTATGCGTACAAGTGCGGAGATAGTTACGGATATGATAACTGTATTCGTTCACGCTTTTGCAGATGATACACGTTGCCATATTGCGTGGAAATGATGTGTACACTACAACGGATACATGTTACACTATGGCACACAGTAGTAAATGATATCCGCGAAGTGCGAAACCTCTGTAATGCACACATAATAGATCATGTTTAATAAAGATGTACGGTCCGATTTCAGAGGGATTTCACCTTGGGAAATCATTTCAAATGTTGAACTTGTAATTATATTTTTGAAACAAACAAAATCTACAGATAGCTATTACTGCAGAGTAATGAGTTACTACCGACAGCCAATAACTCATTATCACAAGAAAATACTATATAACTATCAATGAATGGCTTTTTCTGTCATACATCATTTTATATTTGACTTCTTAACAATGTTGGTGGCAAAACAAAATAGGAAATCTGATGATGGGGTGAAAAGTGACGTGCCTGAGGAGACACACTGAAATCCTCAACCAATGCAAACATTTGTCCTACAGAAATTCCCTACAAAATCACAGATATTTAATCAGGTGTGCGCTGTGTCGAGTGCTGCACTATATGCAGTTCTATAAACCAATAATCATTACTTACCTGTAGTAATCAATCTCATTGGAGACCAGATCCACCAGGCAGACCCCACCATACCGGCCGTGATTCAAGTCCGCCACGACATTACCCCGGTACCAGATCATAGCGGCCTTCTGGCTCAAATACATCCCTGCTAGAGACAGGTCCCTGAAGGCCTTTGAAGCTCTGAGGCCAACCCCCGATAGTTTGGGGCTCGTTGATTCGTCCCGAGATCCGCCGGCTTTGGAGTAGAAGAAACCAAGCGAGTCCTGTCGCCCTCGAATCTTGCCGAATCCTGAAATCTTTGCGAGACGAGAATCCCTGCTGTCAGTCGGGTTGGGGTTAGGTCGGCATTTTCGAATCAGTGCCGGGAGGTTGGCTGCACCTGCAACCTCATACCAGCGTGGGACTGACTCAGTCTCGACAGCAAGTTTCGAGCACGGGCCCGAGCCTCTCCTCGTAAACGGCCTGGATGACAGCGGCAGCAGATTCGACCAGCTTCTATTCACCGCCGGGCCTTCCTGTTGATCTCTGACCTCATCCTCATCCTCCTCCTGAGCCGGCCTCGACACCGACCTACGACCTCTGACGAGATGATATGGGTATGTTTCAAAGTACTCGTCCAAGTCAATTTTGAATATGTTATACTTGGCAAGTCGCTGGGTCAGGATGAGGTCATGAAGTGTGGGGCTGACGTCAAAGTTCTCTGGGTGGAATGTTTTCAGGGTCTCGGTGGTGGCGCTGGGGTAGATGTGTTGAAGGAACTTTTGGAAGTTAATAGTGGCTACTAAGCCTTTGCTGGATAGTGAATGGATAGCTGAAATTATGGTCAAGGGAATCTAGACAATTTCTAAGTTTTGATTACGACCTGAAATGAATCGATAAACAACCTGAAGTGAATTTTAATATGACCTGAAGTTAAAACCAGTTACAAATTAAAGTAAACAAATAAAAATAAAATTCATTAAGTGTGTTTGTGACATTTTAAAAGTTGTTAGAAAATTAACAATTCAATTTTGTCAAGCACATGGGGGAATAGCGTAGTGGAACTTAGCTATCACTCGCCTTCACGCTGTAGGTCCCCAGTTTGAATCCCAGCATGGGGGTTTGAACCACGGAGCCAGTAGTTGGACTGGGTTTACGGTCCATACCTGACCTCATGGAGTTTCTCCTCAGCGGTAAGGCTTCTGGGGCTCTTCCACTCACTCTACATCTCATTTTGTTCATCTTTTAGAAGAAAAAGTAACCCCCCATTCTACAGTCCACCATGCCGCTGGCTGGGAGAGGGAACCGAAAGGGGACCTACCCAAGTGAGTTTACAAAAATACATACCAAAGGCTAAAGGTAATCCATTACTACTAAGGAGAAAAGGATACAAACATTGCCGGCTTCATGCAGCAGAAACACCATACCATGCTGAAGCTTTGCATGGATGACACCGCCTTCCTTCAGGTGCCAGACGAGCGCTGCGCAATCACTAAGCTCTGGTTCTTTGTCGCTATGTAATAATAAGCGGAGAATGAAACGTCCACAAAGCAGATCCACAGACGATACGGTAGATGACTGGCACTCAAATGACAGCAGGTGGATCAAGGAGGGATCAATTGGATCATCTGAAAGTACAAGTATTGACAGACATATCATAAACTAAAAGTTATGAAATTATCATGCAAAATAATGATTCAATCTTGGCTGCGGGTGCTTGTGTCTCTGGGCAACAGGACAAAACCAATTCTGGTTTACTGATATGTTTTGAGTAATTTGAACAAGTTGTCAACGTGTTATCAGCTTTTAGCAACTTCAGTTTGGCAACTTTTGGCAACTTTGAGGAGAAATACTGCAAAACTGTTGACCTCCGAGCTACGATTGACTAGATATAGCTAGATGTAAACATAAAAAGTCCAATCAAAAACTGGATTCATTAAGTATTGTACTTGTAGCAATATGCAAAGGGCCTTAAACCAGTAATGAAAACTGTATTGTGTGGTAACTTAAAATGTTAAAAATGTTATTCGCCTTTTGTCACCTTTCGTTAAAAGCTAGTCTAGAGCATATGCCTACTCATGTTTTTCTAATACTTGCCTTTACCTTTGTCAGGCCTAAACTGGCCGAGTTGCTGTTTACTACACGTTGCAATACAGGTGGTCGATACGGTATGGTCGTCATGGTAAATAGAGGCACAGTGAAGGGACAAACGGCAGTCTTGACCGAGGGTAAGAATTGACACAGTCGTAGAATCAACTCCTTTACTCTGAAGAACTCTGTGAAGTAAGCAGAGGATTTAAAAAAAAAAAAAGTGGCTAGAATTTTGGCATCGGATTCCACTATTTTGGTCCTAAACTTCCGACACTGTGCGGCATACGCTCATGCCCATTCAAGTTTTCATTTACAGTTTTGAGTAGACAATTAAATACCCGAAAATAACAAATGCCGCCAGACGGCAAACTATAAACTGCGATAACTTACCGAGTACGAAGTACATTTCGAGCAATAACAACGCCATTTTCGGTCTCATTCCTAATATTTAATACCAGCACATTTCCATTTCTGTTATGTATAACCATATATTTATCGTCTGCAACACAATACAAGTTGAGTATATCCTCCAATTTCACAGAAACATTGAGTTTTTCCAATCGGACAGTAAAACTTTGACTGGAAACAGCCATCTTTGTTGTTGATGTTTTACCAGGCCGACGGCTGTTGTATTCTCAAAGTACCTTAAACATAAAACCAAGACCTGTACAGCGCGTCGGCGGCGCTTCTAGTTCTACTATCTTTGCGCAAAACAGTCATCGTTTGGGGCATGCAGCGCATTTGACATGGGATTTTGACTTGCAAGCGTCACAAGACACATGTGCGTGTCCGCTACGCCGACTCGGTTCCATGGTTCAAGGTTCAACGATTCGACTACAACAAGTACTAAGAAACGGCGAAACTTGATTCCGTGATTTGACTTGGACATGCCAGCAGAAAGCAGTAGAAAATAGAAGGTTGGGTAACAACTATAGTGCTCCAAATATCACGAAAATTTAGGGCCAGTAGTTGAGTGATGGCTGCCATATTTTTAGACTAAAGTAAGACCATGACTGGAGTGGACTAAAGTTATTGGGGGCGTTGCCGGAAGACAAAACAGCGGAAATATGATGGATGTCCGTGATGTTTATCATCATCCAACAACGGGTGTTACTATTTACCGGAAAACACCGTAAAACGCCGGAAAACACCGGAAAACTAACCCTCACCCTAACCCTAACCCCCACCCTCACCCTCACCCTCACCCTATTCCCTAACCCTAACCCCTAACCCTAACCCTAACCCCTAACCCTAACACTAACACTAACACTCTCCCTAACCTCACTAACACTATTCCCTAACCTCTCTAACCCTATTCCTTAACCCTAAACCTAACCTTAGACGTTTTCCGCTAGTTTTTCAGTGTTTTCCGGTAGTTTTTCGGTAGTTTTTCGGTAGCTTTCCGGTATTTTCTGGTGTTTTCCGGTATTTTCCGGTAAATAGTACCACCGTCCAACAACCAGTAGGCAGTACTACATGGACGTTATTGTTAATGGCATTTTGAAACTAATGAAAATAGCCTAGCCCAGGGCGCCTACTTTAGTGGCCGTATAGGAATGAAATTGTGACTAAATTTCAGAATACCTATCCACTCAATGTTTTGAATAACTAGCTACCCCATGCTGTGATCATTGTGATGAGAAGGCTGGGTACAAGGGTGTTTTTAGGAAAAGGACGTGGTGAGCAGGTATTCTGGAGTTGCTGTGGCAAATTCAAATTAAATGGAATGGAAAGTGCAGCAGGGTACCGTACCCCTAGCATGGCGTTTCCAGGATACGGCTGCAATACCCGTATCATACAAATAAAAAGTAGCCATTTTTGTAACCCTGGACTGGAGTGATAGTTTTTGTTTTTGATAATTTCTACACCATATATTTATGCAATTTGCGTTATTATTGTGTTGCAGGTACTCTCAACAAGACTATGATGGCCGCTTCGTCATTGGTGTCGGTGATATGCCCTTGGCCATATCTCATTCTGGTTATCCTTTGTTTACAAACAGCAGCAGGCCAAGGTAAATAGACCCTTACATTATGATGGTCTCAAGAAGTTCTCCTTTTTTGACCAGCTGAAATTGACCAGTACCGTACATTTTGCTTTTCCATTTTGTGTTGATATTTACCTTTCTGTTTTACTGTAGACACCGGATGCACAAAGAAAACCTTTCCCCTCTCCACGTCGTTTGTGTGCGAATGTTCTGCTACACACTGTGACACGGTTCACGCAGTCGACTCCATCCCAGCTGGCATGGCAGTTGCGATCATGAGCACAAAAGACAGTCTGCGTTTTGCGAATGCTTCAATTGCATTTGCAAAAAAGGCCAACATAACAGGTAAACTGTTAATCGGCTGGAGCAGTTAAATTCCCTACTAAGAAATCTGCTCTCTGTTGTCTATACAGCTATTCAGCTGAAAATCCATGATGAATACAGCCTATTAAAGGCGACTTTGGAAGCTAAGCTTCTGGTCCCAAACCTGCTAATTAAAAGTGACCCTGATTGCATAAGTTTGAATGGCAGAAGCACATACTCGATAACAGAGGCCTACTACACAATAAGCCACTCGATTGTGATTCAGTTCGCATTTGACAATCCTACAGGGGGTACTGTCAGCTGGTTTTGTTTTAGATAATTTTACAGTCTGAGTTTTTGTATAGGCCTATATAGTACCACACCTGCATTTAATTAATTTTACCAACTCTTTAACTCTTGCAGAATTAATGTGGCTTGAAATTTGTTCAAAGCAAAGGTTTCATGTAGCTGCGGCACTCTCCTGCATGTGATTATATTTGTTTCCACATTTCCTTTTTTGAAATTGTTAGATGCACAGAATGTGTTCACAGTCAACACCAGTGTTCAGTACCAGAGCCTGCATGGTTTTGGTGGTGCGTTCACGGACTCTGCCACCATGAACATACTCAACGTATCCAGCAAGGTTCAGGACAATCTTCTCCGCTCTTACTACTCACCACAAGGTGTGACAGCTATTAAAAGAGAACGTTGATTTGGGGTACAATCCGGCTGGGTCTGCGAAAAATGAGTCGCTTGCCAGTAAACCATTATTGTTGTAAACCGTTGTTGTTGTTATGTTATAATTTAACTATTAAGGATTTGAACACAATCTATTGTAATTTTGGTTTGAACATTATCAAAAATGCAGAATTTTGTATAAAAAAAATAAACAGCTCCAATATATTTCAGCACCGATATATACGTGTATATATGGCATATCAGCACTTGCAAAAATACAGTCCTGTTTAATTTTGCGTTCACATTTCTTGTCTCGAGAATTCAAATGTAGTATTTGTAATTTTGTTCGGTATACATAACTGAAATATTGGTGACTCATTTCCGTAAATCCATTTGCATCTACTAGTTTATTGATTGATAGTACTGATTACCTCCAGTAACAACAAGAAATTGCCTGTTTACGCTCATACCATTTGTGACTTACCAAGATAAACCACTCCAATAAGCTATACACGCCAGTAATATCCAGATTGTTACTGTACTCTAGGTGATTTTAGCCAACGGAGGCCTATTCCCCAATGTAACACGACTGGTTGTGTTGTTTGCCTTTTTTGGGGGGGGTTCAGGTATAGAGTTCACCTTTGGCCGTATCCCTATTGCTAGTTGTGATTTCTCACTGAGTGAGTACTCATACGATGACGTAGCCGGCGACTTTGGACTGCAAAACTTCTCTCTGAGAAACGTGGACATGCAGTTCAAGGTGAGAGGGGACGGAATCTAGAATGTATTGATTGATCTCTGCGACCGTGTGTGCGCTCGTCACCATTTTATTTGAATTGATTCAGTTTGAATTAATTTCGTCGCTCACTTGATTCGAATGAATATGGGTTATAAACTATTACTATGATGCTATTCCAAAATGTCCTCGTCTTTTAATAATTGTAAGAAACTGTCATGAATTGTTATGTTTTGTCTGAGCATTCGCAATGTTGCGAGCAAGATAGACCATGCTGACGTTAAGATAAAGAGTAATTAAACAGATTACTAATAGTAATTAACCACAAGAAGAACGCTAAATTGCCGATTTTGCCTTTGGTGGTCTTGCAAATGTTGAAATCGAGGCCAGAATCTGTGCCTTATGACCAAATGAGGAGTGTCGTATTAAGTCTACTGACAGTGCCTTGGTAATCCCGCCGCCACCTCCCACGGGAACTTCACATGTTGACCGCATTTGACCCCATTGCTGACTGATTCGACTTGATTTGTTCAGATTCCTGTGATCCAGCGCTCACTAGCGATGTCCAAGAGGGAAGTGAAGCTGTTTGGCAGTCCATGGTCGGCGCCGGCTTGGATGAAGACCAACCATCAAATGAATGGCAAGGGTCAACTCTTGGGCAAAGCTGGAGACCAGTACCACAAGACATGGGCTAACTACTTTGTTAGGTGAAGTACAGTAGTGGTTGACCTGTGGTTAGCATCCTTCAAGAGAAGGTGGTTGATACTATTGGTAGTCGGTGTCTGTAAGCAAGTTACCAAAGTGATTTGAAAGGTTTTGCAAAATATACATCAAGATTAACATCTTTCGAGGTCAGTGGCTTATCGGACCAATTCTTAACTCCATTTTCTGTAGCATGAAGCGACTTAGAGTATTACTCCCCTTGGATGATATGGTAGTCCATCGCAGGTTGATCCCTGGCATGCTAGATTTTCTAACAATTTGCCAGTACCCGTTTATACACCTGGGTGGGAAGAAGGGTACTTGAGGGTAAAGTATCTTGCCCGAGAACATGACACAGTGATCACTGTGCAAAATTTGACGAGTACGTACCACATCCAATCATCCACAATCTGTTGATAGCCAAGTGAATCAGCTACAGTAGGAATATAGGGTTATTAGTGGAAAAAAATGCAGCAATTAAAATACAAAAAAATCAGTCGTACACATGGTATTTTACTAGCTCTGTCAACTTTATTTAAAAAAAAAAACAGGTTTAACACTTTTTTCTAAGGGAACTCTTTGTCTCACAAAATCGTCTCTGGTGGAATCGAAAATTATATAAAATAATGCAAAATCTATGATGACTTGTAATATCGTCAAAGTCAAGTCGCAAGTCACAAAATGGCGACTCGAGTCAACAACACTGCCATCACGACATGATGAATATGTTTCGTCGTGGAACCCGTTCTGTTCGTTTTCAACCGCTCAGGTTTTTGGAGGAGTACAAGAAGAGTAATCTCACCATGTGGGGTCTGACGGTGGAGAACGAGCCAGTGTCAGCGGGGGCTACCAACAACAGCTGGCAGGCTATGTTATTCGAACCCGAGATGGAGAGCGACTTTGTGGCGATGGACCTGGGCCCGGCGCTGAGCAAGGCCGGGTTCGGGGACGTGAAACTGATGATTTTGGACGACCAGCGATTTCTTCTGCCGGACTTTCCAAAGCGGGTAAGGGGTTTGGTGGCTTCAGCTAAAATAGTGCTGGACTTAAACAAATAAGTAAATACCTCATAAGTAAATAAACTTTACAAAAATGACTGCTTAACTATAGAATTCCACCGCCACTTGCTATTTCATGACTGTGATGTGAAGGCTGAGGTATTTTTAGAAAGGGATGTGGTGGCGGGGTATTCTATAGTTACTCCAAAATGACAACCACGGGTTCACTCCAAGCTGCCTTTTGTTGTTCATGAAGCGTTGTTTGACTGTTGAAAACATGAACATTATTGAATACAAATAGTGACAACAGAACACAGGTTTGCATACAGCCTCACAATGTTGAAATATCAAATCACGATAAAGAGCATATTACCAATGTCCTTAATAATCAAGGCAAATACCTAGTTTCTTTTGGGGGTTTTTTAGTGGTGTGGCTTAAAAACCAACCAACAGTTGCATGCTTGTTAATCACACACGTCCAATAACTGCGTTGAAGTTTTTCAAAACACCTCGTCACATGACAGGCACTGGCCAATCCCGAAGCTGCCAAGTATGTCTCGGGAATTGCCGTCCATTGGTACTCGGACTTCTTTTTCGTCTCTCCATCCTTGCTGACCGACACCCACAACCTATTCCCGGATAAGTTTTTGTTGAACACCGAAGCCTGTAATGGGTACCTGCCCGACACGGAAGCCGTTGTGCTGGGTAGCTGGGAGCGTGGTGAGGCCTATAGTCATAGCATAATCCAGGTACTGTATAATCTAATCATTTACTGTTTTAAGTGCACCACATACAATTATCTCAGCACGCTGTACACCTGTATAAAAGCTTTTTACAATAAAACAGTACCAGTAAAAGTAAATATTTGAGTAAACAACGACTACCGTAGTAAACAAAATAAATGATTTTTAACCAGTGACTTAAAAGCTACGGGCTGCACAAATTTGATAGAAGATCATTCTGTATAGAGCAGCCATGTTGTGGGACAGTGAGTTTGGCGAGGCCGACATAGCACTAATCTTGTTAGGGGGAAGTGGTAACTAAGCCATCATGGTAGCTAAGTGTTTGACTAATATATAAATTCCCTAATTAATTTAGCATAAAGTTTTATTTGAAAACAGTGCTAGTAGCAGAACATGTTAAATTGGATCAATAGCTTTTGTTCTTGTTGCTGTGGGTACTAACCTGCATGTTATTGTTGTTAATTTGTTATTTATCCTTGTTTATTATGTTGGCTATGGGACGTGGAGTGAGCAACAGTAGTGACCTTTAGTCATATCTTGAAACAAGACTTTCCCTATAAACTCTAGCACCGAACACTCAAAATAAGTAGCAGGCACAACACAGTGCTAACGAGTCTAAGGAAATCCTGTGTTCGCACCGACGGCGCTTAATAACATTCTGGGATTGTTTCTTCCCGCAGGATCTCAGCAACTGGGTGACCGGATGGGTGGATTGGAACCTAGCCCTCAACATGCAGGGAGGGCCCAACTGGGCGAAGAATTTTGTGGATAGCCCCATCATTGTGGATGCCGCAAACGATGTCTTCTACAAGCAGCCAATGTTCTATCATCTAGGCCATTTCAGGTGGGGATGAATATATAGCGCTTCAGATGACCGGATGTTTCTTTGTGAAATTAATATTCAGAAGTTTGGTTGTTTAGAAATTAAAGTTGCCTATTGACTGGGGAAACTATAGATGTTTGAAGTGCTGTCTCTCCTAATTAGCTTCGGTATCAAGATTCTCTGAATTCGTCTATTATTTAAAGAAAATCAAGCTGCCTTGACTGGGATTTGAACCACAGTGCTGCCGGTCCAACATGTCCTTTACCACTCAGCTAATTAGGTTCCATGAATTGAATTTTCCACATAGAAATAAACAGAAAGATCGACTTACCTTGACTGGAATTTGAACCAGGCACCGACAGTTACTTCTAAATCAATATTACTTCATCTTCTTTAGTCGCTGGGTTTCTTTGTTCATTTGTTCCTCTCACCTGTAAAACTGCACTTCGGTGGAATTGGTTCCATCACCAGAAAATATTCATAATCAAATTATCTATGAAATGTGCCTCAGATTTTCTTATACCAACAAGTTATCCTATCTGTACCGGGCCCAAATTTCATAGAGTTCCTAATTAAGCTTGCACAATAATTTGCTAAGCCGATACAGGTCATCAGCCAAACTATCATGAGATTATATACTACCATTAGTTCCGTGCCAATTATTTTGCCAAGATGTATTTTTATAGCACAAATAAATATTTTGCTGAGGTGTCTAACAACATATATATGTGACTTGCTCTGCAAAAATGATTCGCATCTTACAAAAACATCATTAGAGTTACAGTATCAATTATCTAAGAATTTTCACACATTATAACCTTGTATTTTCTTTTTTAATATAATAACTTTTACACCCAAAGGAAGCTCTTTCCAGCCATACATATAACTCAAAGTTTTCTGCAACACGTGACGGGTCACATATTTCATCTTTCACTAGCTAGCCACAAGACCAATCAAGTTATACACGTTAATATCAATCTGCTCTGACTGGATTGCCATCGCAGATCAGAAGTTTGAGCTGCAATAGTGGTTTACTTTAAGCCAGGAAATTTTACAATGCTTCCTCCTTTCAGCAAGCTCTATGAAATTGGGTCTAGATATTCCAATCTTTGTTCTTGAATAATCCAAAATGATTGTGGATTATCCGATTTCACTTGCTATGCTTTCTTGTAGTAAGTTTATACCGCCCGGCTCTACACGTATTGGTCTGAGTAAACCCAATAACTCAATGGACGCCATCGCTTTTAAACTTCCCGATGGCAACAGGCTAGCGGCAGTCATTCTAAACAGGTATGTTTATTCTACTAGCTAAAAAGCATTTATCGAAAGCCGCTAAATGGTAATCCAGCAACTATATGCTCTTGTTTGGTTACTATTTGTGTTAACATTTTGGGGATTCTGTGGCCTTATTGTGTTTTCTTTCCAATGTTCCATTAAACAGAAATGACCGGAGTAAACCGTTAAGTCTACATGACCCCGCTGTTGGCTACATCAATGTGATGGTACCACCGCGGTCTATTACCACATACTTATGGACAACAAAGTAGGACGTACCGGTGAACATTGGTACGTTAGTGACACCAGAACGGATTAGGGCAATTTAAGGAGTGACCACACCTACTGAAATATCCATCAGGTACTTTGACAGAAATAAACACTGATTTTTCTGCACTAGTTGTACTGTTTCATTTTTTTCAAGCAGTTTTAATGTATTTAATATTCTGTGCTGATTGCTGTCTACCACTTTGCAGCTTTATTCTCAGGTCACATGAAATGAAGTGTGACCAGACTGGTAAAAATAATGATTTCAAATATTAAGCCATGAATATGTTTCTACACACAATTTAGACAATTTGTTAATCCGCAGTGTACATAAGAAGTTTGTTATCAAAATGAAAAGAAAGGTGACATGTTATGAGTACCATACTGACCTGTGTATATAAGCACACCTAGGGTTTAGGTATACGCAGTTTCAGGACAGTCGTGGTGGATTTTCTGTGGAGAAAAAATAAGGATGAAAAATACTCTATTACAACTTTTGTGAAACACACTGTACATTTAAGGGGATGTTTTACATCAAAGATTATTTATGCTACCAGTTAGTTTCTAAAGTTCCAATTTGTATTAACTTTTTGATAACATCTAAAAAAACAACCTGCATCCACCACCATTTTAAATGGATTACAAGTATTATAAGTATTGAAATTATATATTTTATTCATTTGTACCCTTCGAGAGAGCGGGGTGGATAAAGTTATAGCCTACCACAAGGGTCTGTATCAAAGACATAGGAGGTGAGAAGCCCACGAGGTCAGGTAGGGAGCGAAAACCAAGTTTGACACCCAACCTGGGATCTAAGGCGAGGAAAGTTGCCAATTGATGATAAACTAAACAGGCTAATTATGAAAATGACTGTCCCATAGGATTCGGTGTGTCTCATATTCATGAAACAAAAATTTGGGGTATGTATATAATTATTCTTTTAAAGACATAATTCCGATTTAAACTTTGCAATAATAATTGATCCTAGACCAAAAACAAAGTACGTCTAAAAGTAATTACAATAACAAAAGCACAATATTTATCTGGGGAGTCAAAGAACGACCCAGGGTTAAGCTTGAGTACTTTGCTACATCATCATGAAGGATCAGGATTGAGTAATTGTCTCCTTGTTTCAGCGAGAATATCATTGACA
>JAVCKS010009728.1:0-16642 GCA_032273685.1 Pteraster tesselatus
ATTATTATTATTATTATTATTATTATTATTATTATTATTATTATTATTATTATTATTATTATTATTATTATTATTATATTATTTTGTAGTATACTTTGTTGGGGCGCCAGGTGAATAAGTCTATTTTTAGAACAAGGGTGTGTGGTCATCGCTATTACCTGGCAATATTAAGGAAAAGAATTTATGTAATGTATGTCCCAATTCAGAAGTCCAGGCAGGCCGGCTTTGAAACATAGTATTTTATATGTGGTCAAGATGTGTTGATATCACATCATGGAAATGAGTAGAAGTGACTAGAAAATAAGGTTAAAGTTATGTTCTAGAAGTGCAGGTGGGAGGGAATCATAAGTTCTCCTGACAGACAGTGAAAACCCACAACGTACGTCTTCAATAAAACAATTTATATATCAGCCTGATTGGAATCCAACTGGCCAGACCACCAGACAAGGGTAAAGGACACTACCACTGTGCCACCTGGCCTCATCCATTGTTTAATTTGTGATATCAGCAATTGAAGAAGCTCGTCCTCGACATGTTGGAAGACGCCGAGAAAAACGAGATGACGTCGATCTCCATTCCGGCACTCGGAACTGGAGTCTTGAACTACCCGGCTGACGTTGCGGCCCGGGCAATGTACGGAGGTGCTCAGGAGTTTAGCCGTAATCACCCGAGCTGTAATCTTGGAGATGTCCGGTTCATCGTCTATGACAAAGACATGAAGACCATCAAGGTAAGTGCTGCCTTCCGGGGGAGGGACGAGTGGGCCAACCCCTTCTTTCTATTCCATTATCCACGAGGAAGACACAAAATCCACCCAGCTATAGTTATGAACGTTATAGCCACATAGTATAGCAGCTATTGTTGGGGCCATTGTCGCACCCTCTGAGGTAGACACTGTATGATAGACACCTTTTGTTTGTACAAGTGATTGCTCCACTTTGCGAATGCTACTTTATGTAGGCAATTGAACAATTGCTTCCCTATGTTTTTGCGGACAATTTCATATTAAAAGTAAACGAGTTGTAGTAAACCGCACAGATGAGGCAAAGCCGCGCGGGCTGCAATGTCCAGATCTGCTAGGCCTTTCCAGGTATAAACAAAATGAAGCTTTGCCCTGACTATGCTCTGGTTAGATATATTTTCTCTCGCACCATTACCAACACAGCACTTAAAGCAATTTGGATCTTAATTTCTTCAAAGGGCTTTGAAGATACAATAAAAAATCTAACGACGGGAGCAAAAGGAGGGCAGCCGATGATCTCCCAGAAGAAACTCAAGAAGAAACTCAAGAAGACACAGTCTTCCTCACTGATGCAATCGTTCAGTAAGTTCTGCACTAGAGAGCAGAAAATTTGGCGGGGAAATTTGACCCCCCCTTAGGATTCTTTCTGAAGGAGATAAACTTTGTTGTGATTAATGTTGTGATCTATAGTTTTCATGTGTGTGTCACATGTGTCGGCAATAAGTCACCGAGTTTAGGTGTTGTGGATTCCTGGTTTGACACGGCTCTGCTACGGTGAGGACGCCAAACAGATGTTTGTCCATGTTCATCTCGACAGGTTCCGCTGATACACCGCCGCTCTCGGGGGTATCCAAGCTCCCATCGGGCATGATGTGCAGCCACTTTGGCGCTGTGAAACTCGAGGTGCAGAAGGGGGACATTTTGGATGAAACCAGTCGAGCCATCGTCAGCAGTATTGGAAGGGGCTTTGACGTCCAAGGTAATTCCTGCCCCTTGCTGTATCCCAAAGTATGGAACAGGGGACCATGAAGAGAGTTCCTGTATGAAATCTGTATACCTGTATCAAGCCATTTGAAAATATTCATAATTAAGTAGTCTAATGTTTTCGCACATAGTGCAATATTAGCTCATTTCAGTGTGCATGGTTCTTCTTCCCGTTATTGTTTCCACAGCACTCGATAAAATATCGTTGTTCTACTTTGAACTTTGAATGGTCCCTTATTAAATTTAGTTACTTTGAACCTGCAGGCCCACTTGCTCAAGCTGTTCTTTCCAGAGGAGGCCCGACCCTTAAGAAAGAATGTAATGCTCTCCGCAAGAAAGGTAAAGACAATAATTCTAAATTGTGAGGAATGCTGAGTTAGAAATGTCCCCTAAGTTTGTTGTCACTTTTTTATTGTTTTGGTGTGAATAATTTTTTTGAAAAATGATTTCTTTGGTGCACACAAGGGACTGCAAAATATTGCACTTTATTTAGGTTTTTTTTTCGACTTTTCTAAATCGACACTTTTTGAAATTTTCAGTGAATATTCAGTTAATTTTGTAGTTGATTTTTGTGCCATCCATTAACCAGACAGCACCAGAGATCTGTACGTGACAGGACCAGGCAAACTGAACTGTGGTTCCATCATCCATGTTGTGACTCCACAATGTGCTGAAGATATTAAGGCTGTGGTACTTAAGATCTTACAACAAGCGGAGAACAAGAGGTGGAAATCAGTATCTATACCAGCTCTCGGAACAGGTATCCCTTACACGGTGTCAATCGGTTTGGTATGAACTTTTGTAAAATATTAAGTGAAATAAAATTAAATTAAAAAACAAACAATGTTCTTTGGTATTAGTCTGAGGTTTGCTGTGGTACTTGTGTGTGTTTGAAACGAGAATGGAAAAAATATAAAAGTAATCAAATCTAGGTGGTTGTTGGACTATTGCTTGGTCCACTGTTCCAAAAGAAGAGAAGATAATGATGAGCTTGTTGTCAAGAACTGGACAAAACGAGGACAATAATTAGTATGCTATTTTCTGTGATTTGATTGTGGCAGGTAGTGCCAGTGGCCAGCCTGTCAGTGTCTGCGCTGCAGCGATGCTCGAAGCTGTTGGAGAATTTGCCCACAAAAAGAAGCTAAATCATCTTGAACAGGTCCGGCTAGTTTTGTACCAGCAAGATATGCTGGGAGAATTTGAGAAGGCATTGACAAGAATCCAGGATCACTCTTTCAAGAAGTCCAAGGGCTATTTGGCTATAGGATTTGGTAAGCACTTATCACTATAGAATCCCCTCCCCCCCCAAAAACACAATCAATCAATCAAATAAATCAATAAATAAATAGATGACATAAATTTTACTCAACAAAAGAACATACACAAATTGTGTGAATTGAGTCAATTTAAATAACATCATCATTCCAAGGGGTACCTTATGTACCGGCAACTCCCCGATGTACAAATTACAGGGTTAGAAGTATCGTCAGGCTACATGCGATGTCGCACGGATTCAAAGCCTTGAATTGCACGACTACACAAACAGCAAAATGTGTAATTTCTTCTCTTGGGGATAATTACTGCTACCAAACAGAAGATTAGCGTCTCTATATCTTCACATCAGAGTGTTGGTGTATTCCTCCCGACATTGTGTCAGGCAGTACCAAAGTTTAGCCTGTTGTTTTATACCAGCTGGTTCTTTGGCTCACTGCAAAACTAATGCAACTGTTCTCATATAATTCTGACAATATAGCAATGGCCAAGTCTGCTTTTAACTCGCTCAGTGGTGGCCCGACAACCAGTGCTAATTACAATTCAACATCCGGAGAAGAGGAGCCTCTAGAGAGTCTTATTCTCTACATATGTGGCATGGACGCTGCAAGCGTCGACAACGCCGTGGGCAAAATTGAGCAGTTCCAACAAGATGAATTCACTTCAGAGGTAAGGATGCATCTAGAGGGTACAGTCTACCCTGTTCTAGACTATAGTAACGACCCACTCTGTGAAAACCTAAATGCTTTTTCATGTAAACGGCTGTTCTATGTGGAGAGGTTGAAAAACTAATTCACAATGGGATTTTTTTGGTTGGTTTATTGACTTCTATTATATATCGATACTTTCAATACTTTCATAAAAGAAACATAACTGTATAGTATGGGCATTCAAGAGAGTTTCTTCTTAGCACATTCCCAGTCAAGAATGTGCGGTCACAGAGAACTTAACAGTGAGTTCACACACAACTCACAGGGTGATGAATTTGTAACCTCATAGCGGCATCACTGTGACATCACACGGTGAGTTCATCCTGTGAGTTCCCTGTGATTATACCACTGTGATATCACTGAATTCCGCATTCGGATTTATTTACATATATTTATTGGTAAATTTAAGCACAGACTACCGGTAGTCGTTCCAAACAAAAATATCGATCTATTTTAATTTTAATTTTAATTTTAATTTTCATCCTTACATTTACACAAAAATCTGACTAGCCTTTTAGAATAGGGTGGCGCTGTTCCGATTGGGTAAAGTCTTTTGCATTTTACCCAATCGGAACAGCACTGTATCCTCTTAATAAGGACCATTACCCCTGTACCCATCCAAAATGTACACATATGTACCTACATGTATTATATGAAACAATTCAACAACTGTTGCTTTAACCGCATGTCAGTCCACTACATGTACCTTTTTTTTTCCCACTCACTGTGTTGAAAGGGCTGTATCTCTGAAGGCACTTCCGTTAATTTGTACAAATGCAAATATGCAAAATTCTTAAATGTTTGGTCACAGTGTAACGTCCATTAGTAAAACATGGTGTAAATTGTTTGTTAAACAAATAGTCACTGTTAATCTACACTTCTTGTTTACTTGTATCTTTAAACAGGAGGTGCCTGATCACTTTGGGATGATCGACAAGATGACGAATGATCACAAAGCTGAGCTCGAAATACTCAGGAAAAAATATAATGTAATAAATAGATCAAAACTATGTTTCAGTGAGTTGCAGCCTATACCACCAGGGTATATGCCCCTTATCGTGGGTATTTTTGTCTATAGTGCTTGTGGATGAAGTAAGTGCCGTGCTCGAAGACTCGAGTGCCATGAGATCAAACCTGCATTTGGGTGACAGCTTGACCACACACCTATAACATGAGAATAATTGTTTTATGTTGAATAATTGTGAAAACATTTTAAAGATTTGAAAATCACAATATTTTCAACTAAAGAGCACAAACCTCCGCCACGGCTAAATCGACTCTGCGGTGACCTTGAACTTTGACCATGACCTCTCAAAATTAAATCACTTGTTGCAATCCATATAGACAACACAAAATATGTTCAAAATTCGTTCAGAACTTGTTGAGTTATATTGTTTACTAACTAACAAACAAACAAACACGCCCGAAAACATAACCACCTCCCAACTTCGTTGGCGGAGGTAAATATTTCCAAGACTGAGGATTAGCGGTAATCTTGTATTCCCCCTCAGGTTCAATTGACATTCGAGCCCGACGGTGCCAAAATGATAGAAGGGTCTAAACCTAACGTCAATGAAGCCATGAAAGAAGTATTTACATTTATGATGAAAATACAAAAAGAAGAGGCAGAACAAGTACGCTATGAACATCTGTCAAAAGAAGTAAGTTGACAAACTTAAAGACAATAATAAGGTGAAGTGAAGACTTTTGCTATGACGGGCCTTCAAACTGTGGAACTCCCTTTGGTTCGGGAAATCTTGGTTTGAATTTGGGAAAATCTTGAATTTTGTTGGTAGACCATTTTGATTATGTTATACAAATTGTAAGCTGCTCCGTGGTTGTCAAGGGCAACCTTCGTGAAACATAGCATTTTGAAAGCGGCTCATTGAGATCCTTATTCTATAACTTTGCTGACCCCATTGCGATATTCGACCTCCAAATCATCAGCTCAAAATTATTGTGCACTTGGCTGAACAATGTGATGAAAACGCACTGCATGGTTGGCCTACTAATGTTGGGATAACTTGTAGGTGTATTTGTCGGTGCATTGTCCTGTCAATGTCAGTGTTAGCCTAGCTGCGGTTAACAATATTGCCGTTGAATCTATTTGACTTTGCTTCATTTCCCCTAGGTCAAATGGACGTATGATACACCCGGTGGAAGTGTGGATTACGACTCGGAACTTACTGGACTCATAGAAGAAGCTTACCAGAATAAAGAAACATCCATTACTTTCACTCTTGAAGATGGAAAAAATATGACAATCGACTTTAAAACAATGGTGGAGAATTGTGGCCCTCTTACATGCGCTGTCCAACGAGTAGACTTGTTACAAGGTAAACAGGTTTTTGAGGATTGGACCGGTGGCATATTCCTGCAGGTCTTTGTCTAACCACCAGGGGGTTGTTAACCATGAGACCTTATATCCACAATTCATAACAGGACAGATTTTGCTGGTAGCTATATTGAAGATTTCGTGTTGCCAACATTGGTTAGTCAGGCGCTAATAAAATGTTTTTATTTCTTGTTAGCTGCTAGATTCGAGTCGCCAACAAGCTGGATCCCGATGGGTAAAGACGAACAGTTTAAGATCGTTCCTTTGGGTCCAGGAATAGGGGAGTACAACACTGTACTGGCAACCTTCCAAGCATCCATTGGTGCCGTCGTTCAGATAGAAGAGGTACTATAAACTATTTGAAAGCAAAGATCATACGGCACAAAGACTTTCCCTTTTATACTCTGTGTTTTTCTAGCTTTTTTCGTGACTTTTACCTCAAAATCTAATCATTTCGTTTTCTGTTGTCATATTTGAATCTTTAATCAAAATCGCTCCAGAAGGGCAGACTGACAAACAGACAGAGCAAATCATGACCTTTGGGGGCAATAATTAATCTGCTTGGGTTCTAGATATCGAGGATCCAGAATAAAGAGCTGCTGATGTCCTACCAAGCTCGGAAGACAGCCATCGAGCTGCGACTAAGTCGGACGGACATTGAGAAGACACTTTTCCATGGTACTGATGAGCCAACATGTGACAAAGTCAACCGGTATGGTTTTAATCGCAGCTTCTGCGGCAAGAATGGTAAGTTGAAGTTCATCCATCGAGCAAGTTGTTATCGACTGTGCATGGGCCATTTCGTGCAAATACCTTGTCGGCTAGTCTAGTGACTCAAAGCAACCAAAGGATTGCGCCACAATTTAATGGAATTTCCTGGGCCCGAACTCGCGTTCTAATCCGTCCAAAATAATGACGCCTTATTTTATTGTGGTGTCCAGAAAAGGACATTCTGTGATGTTACTATTTATTAGCACAATGACTCTAAGAATATATTAGCTTACCAGTAGTCAGATTGACAAATCTTGAACAAGGACAGGTTGTTAATGACTAGAACCTACTTTTTATGTTTTCTTGTAGCCACGGTTTGGGGTAATGGCACCTACTTTGCCACAGATGCAAGCTTTTCTGCCAGTAACACCTACGCTATTCCCAATGCCAACAACGTCAAACACATGTACCTAACCAAAGTCCTCGTCGGTGATTACACTAAGGGTAGCAAGAATATGATAACGCCCCCGCAAAAACCCAGCACGGCAGGCAATGAGCTGAACATGTACGACAGCGTTGTTGATGACATTACAAGGCCCAATATATATGTCATCTTCCATGATGCCCAGGCCTATCCTGATTACCTGATCAAATTTCAGTAAATCAGATTCTTACGAAGAGAAAATACAAGTCGAGTGTTTATCAGCCCTTGGTCATGCAAAAGGTAGAACACACGCACATGCATGTAGAAGAAATACAACAAAACATAGAGGGCATTAGATATCTTTCAAAGAAACAAAAATGATAAATGCGACAGTACACTAAACCTGAAAGGGGGGGGGGAATTTAAGATGTATGATTTTGGCTTTTGAAGGTAAGTCTTAGTACTACTGTCAAGGCTAACCTGGCAATGTAGCTGAACATTGTTGTAGCTCAGTCGGTAGAGGTCTGAGGTCTCCTAATCCTTACATCCAGTACCTCAGTAGCAGACATTACCAACTGACCTCTGTGTGACTTCCTTTCTTTCTTTCTTTTTACTAGGATGCCCTCATTCAGTTTCCATAACCACAAAAGGTAAACAATTTCAATTCAAATTGAGCTCGAATTAATGTTCTGGGACAAATTCAAAATATCCATTTAGGGAACTCATGTGACATAAGTGTTAAAACAACTGGGAAACCGATCAATATTTTGGGCTGATTGATAAGTGAAACCAATGTTGCAAGTACATGTATTGAATAATCGGACCATTTTACTGTATGTTCTGGACATACAAGAAGTGTACCAACGGCTATTTTCAGGATTGCTACACGTACAAGGTTGACTTGCAGATCATTGTAAAAACCTAAGACAAATTCACAAAAATGATAAAATAGTTGACCACTCGGTCAGCACAAGAGGGTGTCTTTATAAATGTTGTGTACACATGCAGTAGCCGCGAATCAATCATTTGTTTATGTTTTAGGCTCATAAAAAAAAACCCACTTAATTCTCATCCCTATGACGTCAACTCTTTCGTCCTGACCGAATGACCGGTTCTACGAGTTTGATTTTGGTCAGCATTCTGTTAATGTTGGGTGTCATGTAAGTAAGATTTGAAGCTTACATGGCGAACATCTGCTTAGTGCTTCTATGATCAGAAACAAAAATATCATGTGTTTTAAATTGCAGAGTTTTACGTTTAAAAACCAAGATTTATTTCCACGTTACCGCAGTTATTACATTTTTTAAATTGATATATGCCAGGAAATGTGATTTTCTCATATAGGAATGAAGAGTGTTACGTGTAGTAGTGAGTACAATGTGAATAGTTGTTAGATGAAAGCATTTATTATGTACGCTGCCAACTTGAAATAAAAAAAAAAAAACAATGTCGAAATAGATGGAGCCGCTATGGAATTGTCCTTTTTAATGTTGATTGATTTTGATGTTGATAGTAATGTTCGATTTAGTTAAAATCCAGATCAATATTGATTGAAATGTTGAGTACGTGTGGTAGGTGTACCCTTGTTTTTATATTAGCTTTAAAATTATATCCGCTATAATGGCTTAAAAAAAACACCATCAAATGGTAGTTTTTACAGAAGTAATCGGACAAGTCTGAAATTGGACAGATCTTGAATGTAATAATACAATTTTTTAATTATGTATAATGAACATAATTTTATGTAACACCGATTGATGAAATGGATTGGTCACAGATTATATTTTAAAAAAAATTAATTAATTTTCTGATACAAACTATTGTTGAAAGACGCACTAGCCGATTTCAGAATATTTTCACATTCAGGTGAAATAATGTTTAATCGTTAAATTGATGATTTGGCTTCCCGTAGTTAATAGCCTAATTAACCTATAGTACTATAAATTGGTTTAAGGATAAGGTCAGTTAGATGGACCGTTTTTGTTCTTGTCACAGCTTTCCAATGCTATGCTATTGACAATCTATCCATGGTGTAGTTACAAAGTATTTTCTTGTCAAAATGAATTATTGGCAGAGTTATTTAATTATTTCTCAAGGTGATGTCAGTCTGCTGTTGTCTCCCTCGCGTCAACTCCTATTAGGTGCTAGCTCGTGAATTATATTTGATTCGACGGCCCAGTTGAAATGTTTTCGTGTGGTCAATGGGTTGATTTGATTGAATTAATTAAGGTTCATAAAGGAGTTATCGAATGCAAGGGAATGGACACGGGCACTGAAACAGATAAAGAATTGAAAGACATCGTGGCCGCGGGTCAATAGGCCCAGGACGAAATTTACGGGGGAAGCATCCTTGGGAATTGTGGAGGATAATTAGTGTTACGAGGAGAAAAGAAAATTGACTTGAATAAAACAGAACGCGGGGAAGTATTTATTGGTACAACTGACGATCATAGGATGTGGTGCTCTAGCTGTCAATATTACCTGACCCGGCGTGTACTGGTATTGTTATTGTTGCACCGCCTCCAAGGGTACCTTATACATGCGTATAATGCATTCTTTATTACTCAGAATGTGTGTGGTTAAGTTTCGTTGACGTTTCATTTGTAGTGTCTAACTTTAGACATCGATAATCGCACGAATAGCACTCGTACACGCCTGTACTTCCTAAACAAACTTTGTAAACGTTACATGTACATGTATCCAAGTAGACTTACTTAAGAAACCACTTAGTTTAGCTCTGATCTATAAATACAGCTTATTGAACAACATAAGCAAAATTGATTGTTAATTAATTTGCTTTTAGTGAGAAAGTATTTTTAAGTATTATTAGTATAATCTAGCTCTATGTTTTTATGTCGCTCATACACGTATAGCCATAATGATCCCAAGACTAAAACAAAACATTTCAAAGTTTTATAGGCGGCGAGTAACCTATTAAAATAACAGTTTTGAATGAAAATGTGGCCAGATCAGCTTTGCCCTTATTTCTGTTGACCCCAAGTAACAAATCCCGCCATGTGGCATTATACGCTCTTTATAGATGTTTCAAGGATACACGCAGTAGTTCATTATAATTGGAGGAGGACAGTCGAGAAGTTAAATTAAAAAACATCCCTCATTTTGTTTTCCACCGAACACAAACGTAATTTGATTTCCTTTAGAAGAGTGCGCAATGAAATATTTTTTCTACCTTACATCACGCAATTTGATTACCCAGGTGAACAAGCTTTCTAGCAAAGCCCCATTTCATAAAATTCTTGGTCTGCTTATATTGCTAAAGTACAATATGATGATATAGGCCCCGTATGTAATGCGACCATCTTCACGAATATTATTGTTGGGGGTATGGAACGCCAAAAGGGAAACAAATAAATATATTCAACAACAAACTATTCGTCTCTTTTTGAATTATTTGTCTGTTAAAATATCATTCGTCACCTGACAAATCATTTCTCTCTTGATAAAATCATTTGTCTTTTGCCAAATCATTCGTCCTTTCACAAAGCATTCGTCTGTTCGGGAATCATTCGTCTTTTCAGAAACCATTTATCTTCAGGGGCGGATCTAGGATTTTTTCAAAGGGGGGTCCACTTAAATAGAAAACAATCTGAAATTATTTTACTGTATAGTTTTATTTGTATAATATAATTATTATACGGATGTTCTGGGCCTCAGCGTTATTACAAGCCAACTTTTTTAAGTGCACAGTGTGTCTGGTGAGTTGCTTGTTCCACCGATACACCCCAACGTTTTTTTCCTCCCACTGGACCCCCCACTAGATCCGCCCATGATCTTTTCACAAATCATTCGTCTTTTCAAAAATCATTCGTCTCTCCTCTACCATTCTATTCCTCTCTTTAACGGCGTCCCCGTTCCCATTTTTGGGGGAAGAAATTACACTGTTTCTAATTAAGCTTGCATGAAACGAATGAGCTTGAAACGCACCATTAACACACACGTTGTATACTCGTTTTATCAATTGCATTAATTACCATCAAGGTTGCTACGACGGTCTATTTGTGTTCGCGTCAAGTGTGACAAAAGCGTGGAACGGCACGGCCGGATTAGGCCTGTATGCCATTCGTAGAAGTTTAAATTGCCTTAAGCCAACAACATTTACTACCGATATAGGTTTTTCTCGAAAAAGAATGACTCTTCGCTTCTATAGCAACAGTGGCGGATTTTGCCTGATTAAAATAGAGAAATACGGGTGTCTAACCCTCCCCCCCCCGTTTTTCTTTTGTATTTTTGTATTTTAATCAGGCTTGATTCGCCACTGAACAAGGTTGAAACGCCTTGTTCGTTAGTAATTGAATTGTCTCAATATAGGTCCATCTTCAACGCAAAGCTTAATTGCATTATACTTCAGGCCTCGATTTATTTGCTCGATTCTTCGATTACAATACGATGTACTAGCCTTTAGAAGGACACTTCGGCCCACGTGCATTGTGTGCAGGAATAATAACAGGTTATAATGTCCAATGGGGTTCGGTTTTTAACTTTTACATACTTTACAACTATCGCGGGACCGTCCCTGAACCCGAAACAATTATATAATTGCATATAACATTTTGAACCAATAAACATACAGAACACATTTGTATTACTTCCGCCATGTTTTTGCGGCCGCACGTTCGTCCGTTTGTCCGTCTGTGTCCTCATGTCCGTCTGTTAACAACTACCTGACACCACCGTGCGTCACAATGTCACGAAGCTTCACTAACGTGACCCCCTACCTCGAGGTTCTATTCCTTAAAACGTTGAAGGGTCAAGGTGAAAGGTCGAGGTCGTGGCGGCACTTTGAAGGCAGGAAAGGGCGTCGTACAAGATTATGATTCACAGTTTTGTCGAACGAGAGAGGGAGCTGTGACTGTTTAACGGTCTGTAATTTGCTTTGTTTCATTTAATGTTAACAAACGAAGAGACTTGTTTAAAGAAAGAACGATTATTATCTGACGTAAGGGTAACTACTAGTGCTTTATGATAATGAGTTCGGGGCTATTTGGTTCTTGTTTTCGTGAGGTGTTCGCAACACTTATTATAATACTTTAGGATTTTAGTTCACTCATGACTCGCTCACGATAAGTGATGTTTAAATAACTAATGTGTCAGCCACCTTCGTCAGCTTGCCATTTGGGCGCGAACTGTGTGATCGATGTTAGTCGGTTCACTTTCTTTCTATATGGTCCAATCGCAATCGTGCCATTAGTAACGGTTGGTAGAATGTCATTAGTACGTCCAGAATGTCACACACCATGTTTTACGCACAGTTGAGCGGAAACCGAAAAATGCGTTTACAAACACTTGACAACGAAGAACCTAATTGACAAAAGGCACACACGCCACCCTGAATCTTGAGCAGGGCCCTAAACTTGTTTTTCTCTCTCAGCAATTCAAGCAATGTTATCTCTGTGGCGAGCACGTATAGGCCTATAATATGGGCACGTTTTACCGCTCCTTAACTAGAATTATGTCCGTTGCGCGCGACGCGTCGTCAAGCAATCACTGGAAATTACATTACAGACGTATGTGTGACCTCGACAATAGAGATGTTATGCATGCATGCCTACGAGTAAAGTATGGACACGGTTTACAAATAATGGTATCCGTATTCGTTTACGTTTGCTACCGTTACGCGTGTATGACAGACGATGCGCGTTGCTACACAAATTAGTATTGTGTACAACGGATGCGCGTCACACAGCGGCACAATGTGATGACGTAATCGTACGCGTAAAGGCCGGTTAATACTTCATGTGAATGCGAACTGCGATGCGAAAATGACGTCATATATTCACTGCGAATTATTTACAAAGTTAAAAAAGTGTGAATAACTGGCAGTGACTGAATGTCAGTCACGGCGTTATTATGATGTCAAATTCGCTGCGCATTCACATTCGCATGAAGTATGAACCTGCCCTAACTGTATCGGCGATACAGCACCGGTACATGTAAGACCTATACCGGTGCCGGTATAATGGGCGCAGGCAACACAAATACAGAACTGTTAATTGTTTTAAATTGTTGCATGTATAATACTGTGGCTCCTCCCCCAAGTAAGCGAACAAACAAACAGGTGCATGGAAAACGTTTCGAAACACGCGCCACAATAGACAATTAAAATTAAAGATTGAAACTAAAGTGTATTTAATACATTAAACCAAGTTATATTTTCCTATTAAAGACTTCGCATTTAATATGGATTACATTTGATTCTTCGTTGTAGTTACTTAGCACAAAGCAAATTAGCTGACTTTGTACGGCTATTGAGTCAGTGCCAACGGGCGCAGCTGACCGTCATTCCTTCTTGTTGTAAGTCCGGATCCAGGTACAAAAGTAGGGGACTGACGTTTGGGAAATGTCTCTTCAGGTTCTTGGACACATCTCCCTGAGTGATTCATACTGTCCGGCTAAAGCACGTTGTTTCAGGCCTGTATTCCTGAGTGGAATGATCGGTCAGTCTCACCCAAGGAAATCACTCAATCGTTAATGAAAAAACATCAGTTAAGTATTCTGACTTGCAGAAGTCAAGTAGGCATGTATATTCCGTATTAAATGTATAAACCTTTTCACCCGTAACCACGCCGTGTACAATTCCCCGCAGTGATATTTGTTCTATCACAATACAGGCAGCGGAAATAGGCGGGAAATTAGGTGTTTGAAATGCTGCGGCTGTACATACCTATTGCTGAATATCGCTTAGCTAAACCAATACCGTATACTGTGGACAGATGATGACTTATTTAAGTTGTGGATATATGCTTACTTCTCAGTCAATAAAATGTTCACCAATCCCGTCATCAATATTTGCCCTGCATGGGTTGTTTTAATTCTTGAGTGCGCGGTGCTTCGACAACAAGAATATAGGTATTCGTGAGACAATTCCTTGTTAATATTTACATCTACGTCTGCACGGAATTGAGCGTGGCTCAGCCATCAACCGTTCCCCGTCAGTCTCTTGTGAAACTAAGGACCGGAGTTGCGGAGAGCGTGCACCGAGAGTTAAAGGTATAATACGCGTCTTATAGTGAAAGTTAATTTCTTATCGATTAATATAATAGAATATCGTATAATTATATGATGAATAATTAAATATAAATTAAGAAAAAATCAGATAAATTATGTACATTTCTGTAATTACGTTACAAATTTGTGTAATGCGCGTCTTATAGTGAAAGTTAATTTCTTTTCGGTTAATAAAATAATTATCGTAATAAATATTAATTAATATTATTAATTAGTTAAGAAAAAATCCGATATCACGATACATTTCTGTAATTACGTTACAAATTTTAAGAAAATCAAGCTGCAAGTTTGCAGAAATAGAAAATGAAATTCGCCGAACATTATGGGCCTATTATATAAATGTGTGGGATTGCGAGGAAATGATGTGAGCCCATCGAGGAGTGAACGAAAATAGTTTGGGTTGGTTCCTTCTGCGTCTTAGATCAATATTGGTACGCGCATCCCCCCACACGATAGCCGATACCCGAGAGACCACACAACGCATCGGACCGATTGGTATATACCTGTAATTACCAGCGCCGTCAGGCCGTCTCTTTCTCTAAGTAATGGATGGCTATGTTGCATTTATATCAGGCGTAATGATGTGAAATAAGATAATTTCCTATACGTACACCGTGTTGACGACAGCGGTAGCTTGGAAACTTACGATGGGACCAAGATTCAGCGCCTCGCTGCAATCCGAATTAGGGGGCATTTATCACGAACTGGTTCTGAAGTGCAATCTTGGAAAAATGTGACCTGCTCCACAAAAATGGGTATTATGGGACAAAATAAACAAATTTAGTTACATACATAGCTGGATTGGTTACATTATAAGCTTTAATTTGGTGTAAGTTCGAACCTTGTGGCATTTTGCATTGTGGAGATATACTGATTTTTGCATACTCATAACTGTACAAACTAATGGAACCTTTCCACATAAAACATGTCTGTATGTGAAATAGCATAGCGTCCCTTAACACCCTTTTTCGCAGAGCGGGTCACAAAAGAAATGGGCGCGAGATCATTTATCGTCTGCGGCCTCTCCGGACAAAATTTGAAAGCGTTAAATGAAAGTGAAAGAAGGTGTCTATATATATATTTTACCGGCGCAAGTTCTTTCGGAACAAAATCTGATAAGTATCGTATATAGAAAGGTTCCAAAAGCAGAATTGGGATACAGTTACTATGCGCCTGTACCCAGGGCCGTATACTAAGCCATTGTGGGATCCTGGGCGTTCTGTCCCGGGGAGGCCGTCCTGCGTGCACACCCACACCCACATATTATTTACACAGCAGTGCATATACGTCCAGGCAACAGATCACTCCAACATACACGCGCTGTTCACTATTAGACTCGCATAGGCTGCCAGGTTTACAGCCACGATAACAAGAAATCATATTATAGGCTAGCTTAATAACAAATCCTTACTGGGGTGCAGCCAAAACAGATGTAGGCCTATACTCAATAGCCAGCGAGTAGCACAGGTCCCACACAAACCCAAATCGACAGAGCTAGAGAGGGCAACCAGAACTAGCCTATTTAAAATCATAAGTTGTAGGATTACTATAATAGCAGTAGCGTTAGTATAGTAGCGGCAGACTGGATTTTACTCTTTCGCTCTCTCTTGTTTTAGTTTTTGACCTTTTTTGGGGGGGCCCCGATTTCATATTTTCTTTGAGCACTAGACATTTTTGTAGGCAGGCTGCAATCTAGACAAATTTGCGACGTTAGTATTACGTTACACGCGCGTTGACTACACAAGTGAAATAATAATTTATTATGGGAACACTAGTTACAGACACGCCGAAAGGACAAAAGACAAAGCGATCATGCAATATTTGTCGATGACATTACCGCAATTCCATTAAAAAAAACTACATCATGCTTTGGTGGTGTGGCCCCCTTTATAGTGGGAGGGGCCCAGGGTTGCAGCACCTGTAGCCTGTTGGTGCTTTATATATTTGCATCTTAACTTTAAATATTCTTTCTAACTACATTATCAAAATATATGTTTGTTTTCAGCGAACCGTCTACTAACCTGGGTAGCTAGCTTGGGGCATAGGCGTTTACTTCAGTATCGCCGGACGATACTGTATATAGGTGAGCAAGATAGTCCTATACTCAACAAATGATAATGTTATGGTCTGGTCGATATTGAAACCAAGGCGGCAAAAGATTCCATAAACAATCATTATTGTGTGTTTGTGAAGTGAACAAAAAAAAGAGGAATCGAAAAGATACGATATAGGTTGATGACAATGTAAGGTAACACTGACTCCGTATAATTTATGCAATCTGATATGTCTTCTTCGTATATCAGAACTTTCTTGTATACAAAGTCTACAGTTGGCCCTCGGTGCGCTATCGTCGGACACAAACAGACGGCAGGGCCGTTCGCGCCAAAGCGCAGCAAAGTTAATGATCTGTGGGGACGATAACAAAATGTTACAGCAAT
>JAVCKS010009750.1:0-16635 GCA_032273685.1 Pteraster tesselatus
TTTACTACATGTAGGTAATATAATTCTTGGTTTAATGTTAATTGCGATAAAACCTAAATGAACCAAAAATGACTTGAACCCACCCCCCCCCCCCCCCTCCCCTCCATCCCCCAACCTGAGTTGCAGCAAAGAAAAGTCGTCATCTAATGATCTTGTAATTGGAAGACAGACATATGGGCAAACCTTAGCCTACTGTGGCAAAGAACTGTTGCAAATGATGGCCTATATGTATGTGCACATAATTAGAAATTAACATACATACACGCTTACATACTCCGGTAAAAATGTTACTGCCAAAAAAAGGCAACAAAAAATGCAGCCTGGAATTCTGGGGAAAAAGTTAACAACACTGTTTTTGTCAGGATTATAATTTGATTTACCGGTACTGAAATTCAAAAGACTTTACATGTAATTACATACACTTTTCATGTACCGGTAGTTTTCGTATGTTTTTTGGTAATCATGAAAGAACAAATTAAGTTTCTCTTGGTCAAATTTATAAATTTTTTCAATTGTTTAGTTGTGTCAATTTTTCATGGTTTTAAAACAACCTGTGAATTGTGAATACATCTCGCTTGTTGAAATACAATTTGTGTAAGTACATGTAGTTTGGTCTAGTTTGTCAACTGTACATTCTGTAGAATAGATTTTTGGTTCCCTTTTAATAAGCAACAGGATTTATTTTATTCCTGTAGAAGCAACATACAGTACCATAGTAGTACAAGTACGGTATGCCTTACCGTACGTGTTCTCTTGTGCTGTACAGGTGTATGTAACATACATATGTATACACTTTAATGCTTTAATATATCAGTGTACAATCCAGGCTATAGGCTAGTATACTAGTAAATTATAAACATATGTAACATACGTACATGTACGTACAGTATGTGTGTATCTTTGAACTTTAACATACCCAGGAGGAAACAGCCGACTTTAGCAGTATGTAGGTTAAATACGTTTACCGGTACATATGTATGGAAATACAGTGTTTACCGGTATTAACAATAGCGATTTAACTACTACATGTATGTACATGTAGTTTCACGGTGTTTTTATTTGCATTGTGTGTAACTCTCTCGTACAGTTTTGAATAGTCAACATTTCACCGTTTTTGGATATCACAACATGTAGAGGGTGTGTAATTGGATGTGTGGGCATGCAGGTTAGAGGGGGGGTTCCAGTGTCATTGTATGCATCATTCCTTTTCAACCAAATGATGTCAACAACCTGGCCGTCAACTGCTTGATACAGGAGTGCGGTATTTAAACTGAGATACATGTATACGTACTGACTTATATGGGCGAGTGGTTATAGTACGGTAATGTTCTGGCCAATATACGACCCAGTTTCGATCCCACCTCGCAGCACCTTTGGCAAGTGCCGGAAAACCATAATATGCCATGGGATGACCAAAGCCATGTGAGGGAAATTGGGCAGAGGAAACTGAGTGGAATTCGACCTCGTTAGTTGAGCTCGCACATTACCACAAAACATCGTCGTCACGAGTTTGAGTGTACCAGTAATTTGCACTCACTCTCAAAAACAGATTGGCGTTTGCACAAACTGAATGCAGTATAAACTGCAGGTTGGCTCTGTAGTTATATTACACAGTAATGAGTAATGTTAATGTGCCCGTGAAGGTATATCTACAATTGGGACTGCTAGGTTCGCAAGTAGACGGGTATCCTCGAATTCAAGTGGCCGACCGTTATTTTTTATACATACTGACTAATGACAGGTCAGGGCTAGATTTGCTGAATTACCACATATGCAAATATCCTCTGGGTTTGGTCTCACATGGCGCCCCTTGCCTTCTTGACCAAGACAAGGGCTTTTACCCAAGCACTAACTCTGGTATACATACACTCATACAGAGAAATTGTGAACCCTAAAAGGAGTACACTTTTGGACTGCGCTCTTGAAACCGTATTGGACTTTGGTTTTCAACAGCCAAATTTATAAAAAGATCTCATAGGTTTGGTACAATACTCTTAATGAAATTCATGTTTTATCGCCGCTACCACAGTTACATTGAGGGATAAAGCAAATTAAACAGTCAAACTCCACGAAAGATATTAGTGATCAGTATTCAAAATTAGATTTTATCACAATTATGCATTTTTTTCCTGGATTTAGGGGACGCTACCAAAAGAAGCTCTCTGTTGAAGCAACCACAATTTCGAAAGCAGACCATTTTGTCATTTACCAAGCTTGACCACTCACTATTAGGTGAAGTTAAGGAAGCTAAACTCTACTCTTCTATCTTTAGGAGAAATCTAGAAATCTATACAGGTTTGAAACTAAAATAAATAAGGTAAAGTTTCTGCCTGTACGCCAACGAATACTTGTCAACACATACCATATGACTCAGTAAGTGAGTCAGTAGCCAAAGCAAGCATAACTTTTAAACTAAATACTTGCAAACAATTGCTCAATTGCCAAAACTGCAGGCTACCAAGACTGTTTGGTGAGTGGTTTAGGGAATACAACAGTCAAAACATGTGTATCCCATGCGTGTAGCGTGGTGTTAGGTACCGGTATGCATCACCCGTAAACAAGTAACTGTGCTCAATGGCACTCTGGGGATCACAAGAGGGCACTTTTATATAGCCACAAGAGGACGCACGTAATATTTGCCGTACTCGTGCTGCACCCCCCCCCCCCACCCCCATGGCTATCGCGGAACAATGGTGGTGAAAACAGCGCATTGAATCAGAAACAGCACGCATTATGTACTTACCATATGCAGTAACTAATACTGTTCGGCTGCACAGCGTCCCGTAGTGGTTAGTTGCACAGCACTGGTACCTGTCACCTGCGGTTGGCGGTGACCAAGCCATCTCCTCGCTCCTGCGCAACCATAGCGATCCGTTGGGCTGAACTGAGACCAGGCCAGTTGTGTCGGTTAATTCCTGGTCACCGTGGCGCCAAGTAATGTTGATGGGAGGTTCCCCAGCGACAGAGCACGGTAGAAGGAAATTCTCCCCTCTCTCAGCTGTCACGCTGGATGGCTCCGTTAGGAAGTAAAGCTGCGGGATCTCCCCTGAAATTATAAGTACAACAGATTTCAGAAACACAATTGGTGGGCTGGACAGGGCTAGGGGCCAGGGCCAGAGCCAGGGCAGGGCTGGGGTGTAAACCGGGGCCTGGGACCTAGGCCGGGGCCTGGACCTAGGCCGGGGCCTGGGAGAGGCCTAGGCTGGCCCTGGTGCAGGCCCTAGCTCCGGCCCTAAGCTTTGGTCAGGGTCTGTGCTGGGGCCCAAGCCAGGCTTGGCCATGGCTTGCCGACCGTCTACCAACAAATAGTGGTTAGCTTGCAGGTTTGAACACACAAACTGATGTAACAGAATGCCTTAACATTGAGTAGCAGGTAAACTTAATTGGCCTGGTAGTAGTAGTACATTGAGCAAATCGCATACATCTATAATTGATATTTTGTCTGTACTTATTATACGTGTATCATGTAATTACGTTAAGAATATCTTCCTTTTTACTTTGTACTGTATTTTTTTATTTTTTTTTCTAAGCGCTTAGAGGCATTTTGCAATTTGTGCTTTATAAGTTCCTATTATTATTATTACTATTATTATTATTACATGTACTTGCCATTGGTTTTGTACATCGACAGACAAAATTACCTAATGAACAACTGAAACCCCCCCCCCCTCTCCACTTTTTTCAGGTAGAGCCAATCTTTTTGTTGTATGGTCTCATATTTTAACAGCATGCCAGGGAACTGCCAATTACATGTGTAGCCTTTTATTAGTTTATAGTACCCATAAAACCTGCATTATTTTCACCAAATAAAATGCTTACCAGTACTTTAATAATGGCAAATAGTTTACCTAGTTAAAATATTCACCTCAGTCGGTCGGCTTTTTTTAATTAAATTTTTTTATTATCTTAAATTTGAAGTGTCAAACCTTTTATATACCAGAATATAATAATAAACCACATTGTCCCTGTGTTTAGAGCAATCTGTGTTGTATCCTGAAAAATCAAGGGATACATGTATGTCAATATAGGGAAGAAAATACCACCTCCTATCAACATTTTTAAACGGTGATTAAAAAAACAAACAAAAGCCGACTCGACTTTTTCAAATATTACAGTCGGTCGCCGAGGGCAACACAATTCTTTTTTTTTTGGGGCCTTAAAGAACTTGAGATCCAAAAAGCACAGACAGTTGATAACAAAGGTAAATCAGTACATATAAAGGTATAGTAATAAGAACAATACATAATATTTATGACCCTAATCCTTATCCTAATCTTTACCCAATGCTATTAACTCTAGTCATAGGGTTGGGGAGGGTTAGGGCCTTGGGTCATACATTTATTATTTGTATCCTTATTACTATACCTACCCTACCCCCACTCCTAAAATGGAAGATACTACTACTCTGGCACGAACTCACATGATTACAATATTATTCCTGGTTTCGGCAATTCTTTTTTTCGTTGCAACGGTAGTACTACTAGTGCTAAAGTACATACTACAGTCTGTGGGCTAGTTTAGTGGTCTTTACTGACTGTAGTGCACCGAACCCATTAGGTGGCCTGTGGGCCACATCCGGCCGGTCGAGGCCACGAGAGCCAGTGTGTGGCCCACACCAACCCATTGCCACTTATGTAAACGCAACTGTCATTAATAACATTTAAAAACCAGGTGTTTGGGTCTTTGACCTGACATGATTCTTGACATAATTTGGCCCTTGGGGAGAAAACTAATTGGGGAACCTTGCAGTGTAACTGTAGAGTGCAAATCAGCTGTCACACCGAGGACAACAACAGGGAGGCAATGTGCGCGAATTGTGCAATAATTAATTGGTAGAGTAGGCGATAGCTAAATCATGTTGGTAATTCACCATGAAATGAGGGCTAAAATATACATGTAGTGAATGTCAGAATGAATATAGTGATTGGGTGCAAAAAGGCACAATAGAGTGGGACAGTTGGTGACAGATTTGGGAAATAATACAAATCAAGGGGGAAAACATATTTTTCTCTACTTCTCTTGAGGGGCGGGTTCCACAACAACTTGAATTATTTCATTGTGAAATACAGCCGCTAATGGTGTCATTGGCAACAGATATGCGATAATGACACAAAGTGGTCCATGGTGGCAATTGTGGCAATAAATACAATTTTTGAAACTGTAGCCAAAGGTGCGTGATTCTATGGCAAATTTTTGCAATTCGACCATGACAATTTAACAATTTTCACAAACTTGACAAAGCCAAACGGCGACAAGTTTCATGAATCTGGAGGCGAGTTCAGCGACCTTTATTGCCCACATTTACGCACAAAATCGCCTTCTGTGTGACATTGATACTAATGTCAATCGTTATAAAGTAAATATAAAGCCTACTAAATGTCCTTCTCTAGAGGTATTTCAGCTCAATTGTCGAATACCCCGCAACTCCTTATTTGGTGACTAGTGTGGTACCCTTGTAAATAATATCGCTGTGAAGTGAATTCTGGGTACCAGATTTTTTTTAGAAAAGGGACGTGGTTGCGGGGTATTCTGCAATTAGTCCGGTATTTCAATGTACTACTGGTGCCAGTAGGAAAATGTGTCATTTTAAATCAGTAAAGTAGTACTGTACCACTAGTAGTAGTACTAGGCCTAGCAACGTAGTACTACACTACAGCCTAGTCCGGAATACATGCAGTAAATGTACGTGTACAATGTACACTACAACTCAGTACAACAAGCCTTGCCGCAACACACTACACTACATACCGTCCGTTTGCACAAACGCCAACAAGATTTGCAAAACGAATCCTCCAAAAAACTGTCGACAATCTCTCTGTCTCATTCTGCTGAAAAGATCACGTCTCCTACATCTTTTTTAAAGCGTGGATTTATTTCGGTTCATCACAGTCAGGCAGACCAACTTTCGCGGGTTTGCAGTGACCGTATATCCAAATGGTTGTTGCCGATTTCAAATGAAATTCTTTCGATGATGGAATTGTTGATTTTCTGATATCTCGTAAAAACGTCCGTGCAATATTAAAATACAAAGCGAAGTTAGCTATGGGGCGCCAAGTGTCAACCTGTATATTTTGTAAGAATAACCTTATTCTGCCACAGAAAATAGCACTACAGGTATGTATTCTATGACAACATTATTTTGACACAAATTATTTTGTAACACAAGTGAGTTCAAACCAAATTCATTTTGTGAAACATTTGGGCACTTGTACGAAAATATATTCTGTTACAAGATCATTGTGTCAATGTCATTTTGTGACAATACTATTTTGTTTGAACTCCGTCACAGAACAAGGTATTTATGTACAGAATATGCAGGTTGACACTTGGCGCCTCATAGCTAGCTAGTGAACTCGCCGTGGCCAGAGAAGTTTGTGTACACATGTGATTCCCACGTGATATGAAACAATAAACAGTGCACGCTGTACTTAAATTAAAACAATTATTACACGAAGATGCGCGTGCGTGGCCCTCTGTCGAAAGATGCGTATTAAGTTTCCCCAGGACCGTCGAATGAAGCCAACTTGGCATATACAATTCCGTATACGAAGCAAAACGAACAGACAGATGAAAAATAAAATACTTTAAAGCATGGCCGCGTTTTTGATGTGTACATTTCCAAAAAAGCGGCCTATATCAATCACAGGCTTTATAAAGGAATCATGCAGCATTGCCATCTTCGGTGGGTTTTTAATCAAGTGTCATTTTCTCCGTGCAACATCATGGAGGTAGGATATGGTTAGGACTATTATTATTATTACGATGGTCTACCCCCTGCCAGTTTAGCCTCATTCCGAGTCGGTACTATGTATAGCACATTGACTATAAATGATATTCCAGTTCCAATTCCATTCAAACGTCCCTGCCCCCATAAATCAATTGAATGTGTATATTGCCACTATGCCAGGCTCATAAATGTACAGGGTGACCAATGGGGTTTCAATATGGTGGCAACCATAGAGGTAGTTAATGGAGGACCGATTCCGCGAAAGAATAATAGTACGAGACCATACAAAAAGGTGTACACCAGCTGCCGGTGTAGTGCGGCTGTTTTAACACTAAAGACAATGCAATAGCGACCTCTTGTGAGATTAGTTAGAACCGCTAAATAATCACGTGTGGTTGAGGGCACTATTTGCGATTTATTATAAGGTTGTGTGATGCACTACGGCTAGCTAGAGCAAGCGGGAATTCACAGTAGCTGCAAAACTCCTCTTTAGGAATTTGTTCGTAGACCGACCAACTAACCGACAGAGCAAACCGTAACTGGTCGCACTGTGGCGGCTAGCTAAATCCACAATAGCGAATAGCAGGTATCGGGTAAAACAAGATCCCAAATGAAGTTTGACATCTCATTTTCTATTGAGTTGTAAGGGAAACTATACCGATACTGTTAGACCTAACCGTCTTTTCCAAGTTTGCTAAAACTTTGAAGACGGTGTACTTGACTATTTACAAAATCTTGTGTGATAACCAAAATAAGTCTTACTGAAGAATGAATGGAAACGGAGACAAATTGCATTATTACATAAAATAAACTTTATTTTTTTTCTGGTTGCAACTATCCATTTTACTACACTATCGTGGAAAACCTACTGTTTGAAACATCCATAATTTCACGAGTAAGCCGCTTTGGGATTTACAAAGATTAACCACTGTATACGGTCTGTAGGCCTACATCGTGAGGAAAATCGGCTAATAATTATAATCTTCCATCATGCAAATAAATAATTCTTATTTATTTTGACCATAGTGCCACTATTATAAGCCAATAAGATAGAACCAAAAACAGGCTCCACATTTGTAATGCAACTGCAACGCATTGATGCTGTGCGTACACCATAGGACTAAAAATACGTCCAATATTGACATAACGCAGGTTCACCTATAGATAAAGATGAGATAATAGGCGAGTGAACAAGCTCTCGATAAATGTAATTAAAGCGGCAAAACCACATTATAAGAACTTACTTCGCTCGGAAAGAAAAGAAAATAGTTATCACCTACTAATTATAGTATGCCAATTAATGTACTGTCTGATTTTAGTCCGATTTCGCCTTGAGAAAATGAGTACGGCAAGTTAAAATTTGCTCTTGTTCGACTTAAAATAAATGACACGAAATACTGAACAATTCAGGACTATTTTCTTGTCGAAATTACTTATTGGCTGCGGATGGATTTCGTGCCATATATATCCTGTTAAAGCTGATAACGAGGGAGAACAAAACAAAATTCAATAAATTTAACACTTTTTACTCAAGATGAAATCAGACCAGCATCTAACAGTACACTTTTTTTGTTTAATGCTTTATGGTGAAAACGTACAATGAGCTGCTGGTCGAAATGGGCATAATCCTATTCAAATGCTTAAAAAATGAGTTCAGAAAACTGGAAGCCTTCTTCGTGGATGTTCGATCAGTCACCTAACGATCGTGGGTAACATACAGCGGCGGCCATTTTCCTCCGCGAGCGAACTTCCACGGAGTGTCGTATACAGGCGTCATCCTATTCATTAACAGTGCTAAATGACCTGATGTCGTCACTGACGTGAGCAGCAGACGGGTCGAAAATTTCACCTCACCAAATTCTTTAGACGCGACCACCCGTACCCAGGTTAACATAAGTGGACAATAAAACACCACTGTGGTTCGAACCCACCATCACCTCGTGGGCACTATAGCTTATTCCACCACGCCCCGTCGGCAACAGACATTTGCAGCAGTTGTATAGTGTTCATGCCTGGCTAAATAGAAGTCACAACTTAGAAATAAGTATAAGAGCCTTCTATTGGATAACAGAAGGCTATATCTAGTGATTACATGTTACATGTGTAATATGTTTCAGATGGCAACAAGTTATTTAACCCTAATTGATGCAGTGAGTTCATTCTCATTGCTCAAAACAACCATGTCGGAAGACATATCCTGGGGTCGTTGAAAAGATGTAACTCTGTTTCAGAAGGGTCTAAATATTAGCCTGCATCAAGTGAAGAAATGAGATTGCTGAAACTACTAAAATTATATTAGGAAGTGTCCAACGCATTATTAAAACCTGGAAGGATAGTGGTGAACCATCTTCGAGGAAGAAATGTGGTCGGAAAAAATCTTTGATGATCGTGGTCGGAGATCCCTTAAACTTTTGGTGAAATAAAATCGTAGAAAAATCAACAGGAGGGGATAATTTGTCGCACACATTAGGCCAACCTTTAGACTCATTCGCAAAGCGGGTATAACGCATTATGCTCACTTTGAATAAAGGGAGATGACGGTCACAATCAAACTGATAATATTCACAAGGGCCTACCACATGTATTACAACATGTTTACAGTGTGCACTAGCATTTTTTGGTTAAAGCGATACCATAATCGAGCGGTTTCAGGTCTCAAAAAGGACTCGGGGAGTTGTAATACATAGTGTTACTATTTTATGCGGTGACATAGAAAAATCCAAAAGCAACTCTGGCGCGTGGAGATCGATACAAAATCAGACGTGTATAGTGGTCGAGTATCTCTGGCCCATAAACAATAGGACGTGGGTTCACCGACCTGGTATTTCGAACGGCCCTTAAAACAATGCCCGAGCAGACATCTACGTCGTCGTTTTAAAACGTCAGCGAAATTTGAAAGGCAAAACATAACTATTATTATACAGTTTACTGTTTAAACTATAGTTTATTTGTAATTGTAGACGTCACATGGCTTATGTTTTGACGTGCGTAGTAACATAATAGCCGTTGCAATAGTATGTGTTCTTCAGCTCTTTATAAGTTTGCCACTCAATTATAGACTCATTTTATTGATGTCTTCGTCAGCACATCGTGAACAGTCACGCACCTTCCAATTCTAGACCCATTTCACTTTGAATATAATAGAAAATGTTTATGCCTACCCTACCAAATTATGAATTTAATTATAAATTGGTATGTTTACTCGTGAGTAGCTTTCAAAATGACGGCACGAAAAACGTCCCATCCACGGAAAGTTACCAACGTATTTTCGTGTCAATATCGCTTGGCAGCAATAAATCATTCATTCGAAAGGAAAATACTCTGGGATTTGTATCATTTGAAAGGTACTACATGTATTACCGAGGGGAAACCTACCCAAATTATCAATTCAACGTTTACTATTATTTCTCTAGGTGAAAACACTCTGAACCCAGAGTATATAATGTAAAGAAAATGTAACTTGTGTACGTTTAATTTAATCTGTCCCGTGAATGGTACAGCTAGCCCACCCTGTATTATTTGTTTTGGCAAATCGCTATAATTAACAATGACTTTTAACCCGTCTCAACAAGTATTCCGACCCAGCCCATCATTAAGAGTCTATATCAATAACAGGGGTTAGCAAATTATCACAATAAATTCGTTAAAACTGCTGTGCAAAGTCCCATACCCACAATACTTGAATAGGCCTATTATCGTTAACGCCCCTATAACTTGGGTAGCGACTTCTGTAAACCGGGAATCGACTTTAGCCACCCGAGTGCCCACTTAAACTTTGTAATAATCTTCGTAAACGGGACTGAGTTACTCATTAATTCTAACCGTTGATAAGTTTTATTATTATCAGTAATATCTTGCGTTCACATTCTGAAACAGTAGCTATACTGTGCTAGGTGCTATAGAGCAAAGCTGCTACATCCGTTTACCACGCGGGTAATGGGAGCTTCTCGAACGACCGTCGCATAAACGTTTTTACTCTTCTAAGTTCGAAGACGTTTCACAAACATGAGGAAGATTCTATTGTTGGGATTTGTTCTGTTACTAGGTGAGACCATCAAACCTTAATGTCAAATATATGTAATATAATTCCGCCATAATCGTAATTCGTAACTCGTGAAAAACATAGTACCTGTACAATGTACATGTATGGTTTCACCGCACCCATTTCATTAGAGGCCGCCCCACCGGGAAAGGGGGTGGGGGCTCCATATACAGTAGTTCTTGCAAATAGATTTGTTTTGTCTTGTCAATTGACTAATTGTTGAGTTTTGGGGTTTGCTTTGCCAGTTCGTCTTGAGCTAGCCTCGGCTCAAGGCTGCGAGTCGGGATGGTTCTTAGCCTTGGATAAGTGCTACAGGATTGTGGGCACTGACCTCACGGTAACCGAACGGTTAACGTATACTGATGCTCAAGCCGATTGTGTCGAACGTGGCGGCAGTTTGGCTGTGGTTTCTGATGAACAAGTTCAAGGTAAGCCGTGAAATAACTGCCATAAGTTTTGAGTTTTTACATTGTTATTGTTGTTTAATTCCGTGGCGGATGAGCCCCACTAACCCCACAAAGCAGTTTGGCTTTGAGGCGTGAAACATTTTGTACGATCTTAGAGCTCTAACAAATCTAAATCCTTTTCACACGACCACAAAATCTCAAGCATTCCTTGAGACAAAGTTTGCGAGCGCAATGTAGTTTACCTTACAATGTCAACACATGTATTTTTACAAGCTTTCGCACGGCTTAAAAAAAACGCAACCTTAAGCCTCAAACGTGCGCGTATTGAAGAAAACATTTCGCTGGTTCAGGTAGCCAACAAATTGACTAAGTGATTTTGCCTTGTATTTTTGGTCATATTGTTTCGAAACTTGCAAGAATGCACTATTTTTGTGATTTTATCCTAAAATGTTCTGCCCCTTGGATGTTTGATCTGGAACTAACACTGTATAATCTAGAGCCTCTATTGGGGAAAAGTCCGAAAAATCTTCTGTCTGCGTGCGAGTCCATAAACTCTGGAGCAAGCCATATTGCCCTAATTTGAAAAGATCAAGTAGACCACTCAAGCTAATTCTTTTTATCTTCGGTTGATGAATTAATTAATTATTAGCCCACGAATAACCAATGGTAGTAGTAGCAGCAGTACTACTACTACTACTACCAGTATACTACTGAGCTTCTGATCCTCTCATTTTGATTCCTAATAGCCGTCATAATCGCATTGTCCATACCATGGCCGTCTGCAAACATATGGATTGGTCTCAATGACATGGAAACAGAAGGCTCGTTTGTTTGGCCTAATGGGTCAGAACTGGGAACCTTCACAAATTGGGCACCTGGGGAACCAGACAATGGACCCGATGGTTATGAAGAGGTACGATAAACCCCCTAATAATTAAAAAGAAAATAATAATTAGGTAGAAAGGGCAAAGAAGGCAAATAGGGCAAACAGGATAAACATAAACATATAAACAAATAAAAAAATATAAAATATAAAAATGAACAAATATGCAGGAAAACAAAAATGACACCACACAATGAGTTGTTCAATATGTTTGGCTAAATATGTTTTGTTTACCTTTTATGATCATTACTCGACCGGAGGCCTTCTCCAAAATCTAACCACCTCTTCCTGATGTTGTCAACCTTCCCACAAAGCTTTATCTATAAAATTGATCCAGAAAGTCTTTCAGTATTCCTGCTCAAAAAACAAAAAACCTGAGGCCAGTGAAAACATAGGCTCTGCCCGGATTTCATTTGGTGCATTTTTCTTGCGTTACGTGCAGGACTGTGTTTTTTTGCAACCTAACGAGGACTTTCCCGGCGAGTGGAACGATGGTTTCTGCGAGTATCCTCGGGCGTACATCTGTGAGAAAGAAACAGGTAAAAATGCAAAGTATACTGCAAAGTATACTGCTATTGTTGAAAAGCGACCATCTTGTAGGGTAGGGTGATTAGACCTTTGTTCTGCCAACACTGGCATGGCTTCCTAATCATGGGACTGGCCGAGCGGAAATGAGTCACTTGGGTGTAAACTTTTAATAAAGCAATTTCATTTTTTGGGTTAAAATGTCATCTTTGAAACAAGGTTATATATGTAATGTGTGAATCTTGAGATAAATTTAGACAATAACGTAACTCAGAGGTTCACCGACAATGAGGTCGATTACACGTTGTACAGGGCTGCATAGCTATGGTAGGTGCTGATCGCCCACATCTTACTTACCGCGATGACCTAGAGTATAAAAACTGTTAAAATTAGAGCAGTCTGACATTTTAATCCTAGCAGAATCTTTCTCAGAGGCTTAAAGGAACAATGACAAGTACATACCAATATACCCCAACGGATATCCCTTCGCAGCGATCCTCCTTACTTGCACCGTTTTCGGTATGTACATTGTTTGTTTAAAAAAGATTCTGCTAGGATAGAACCGTCAGGCCGCTCAAATTTTAACAGAATATCAAATAATTCTATTGACATTTACTGTGCATTTTTTTCCCTGTTTTTGTTTGTTTTAAGACCCACTTATACCTATCCCCACAATTTCCTCGTGCGATCGCCGCCCCAACTACAGGCTCTACAACAACAAGTGCTTCCGTTTGATGGATGACACCGCGAACTACGACGAGGCCGTGGTGGCCTGTATTGCCGATGATAGCGCCGCCGACGCCATCATCGCTTCGGTTGAGGACCCGTTTGAGGAGGCATTCTTACAGGTTATGATGATGGAAGCGGCCGTCGACTCTGTCTGGATTGGGCTGAAAACCCAGGAGGTCAGTTCGTCCGTTGACAAACTCAAATGTAGGTCAATAAGGGGGGCAGGGGTTGCGACCCGAATTTTTTTTTTCGTCACTGATTACACTTTAATGAAATGTATAACAATAGTGACCGGCTCCACAAAAAAATGGGTATTATGGGACAAAAATGTAAAAATGAGTGACATATATATAAATATATATATAGCTGAGTTGGTTACATTATTAGCTTAAATTTGATGTAAGTTTGAACCTGGTGTGGCAGTCTCGGGAGTCCAGGGTGCTCAGAGATCCAGATGACCAAATATGGTAAAATAAGTCATGCGACGTCATGCGCAGAAGCCAGTGTCATGCGCAGATATGTCGATGTAGTCCTCTGGATCCTCTGTGAAATTGGGTTTATCACCGGAAAGAAATTGGGAATTAGCCCATGGTATTAAACTTGAAATATTGTATTACCATACAGAACGTGGGAAGTATGGTTTGGGAAGATGGCCGCATATTCTCCTACACAAACTGGGCCCAGAATCAGCCCTCATCGACTCGGGCCTGCGCCGTCATGGACAATATGCAATGGGAATACAGAGAGTGTACCGCAACTCACCGGTTTTTCTGTAAGGTCAGTTTGGGTAAGTTTGTCAAGGCACCATATATCTGACCCACTCTGCAAAAAAATGAGTCACTTGTCGCTGAAACCAATATTATGAAACCAATGAGTTATATATATGGTGGGAAAGAGCACCATACCAGCTTCATTTTGATATCTGATGGACACCTATTGCAAAGTCAATGTCTTTTGAACAAAAAAAATACTAGGTTATAATGTGTGGAAATCCTTGGATGAATTATACTATAACTGAAATGACGGTTTTGTGACATGTGACTTGCATAGTGGGTCACACATGACAACAGTAACGGTAAAGTTCTCTTTGGAGAGGCCAAAGGTCAAAAATCTAGGTCACCCCGCCAAAAACTTTCAAAGCATGTAAAATAGCATAATACACCTAAGGGTCAAAGATCTAGGTCACGAACAAGTTTCACAGCACATGCAGCCAAATCATCGTGTTTCTGCCGGACCCAGGTTCGAATCCCCACGATGCGTGGGATTCATGCTTGATCCTGTGGGTTTCCCAATTTTCGGGAGTATTCCAGCACCGCAAGTTCTTCTGTATACACAGCCTGAACTCACTAAACGTTTGCCTCCATGGACCCCTCCCAAACTAGCACCTTCCAGTTCATTACTTTTTTTCACATCCTCAGGAACGCAACCGGAGCAGCCCGGTGTAACGAGGGGCGATTGTCCGGACGGCATGGAGTCATTGGAACCATACTGCGCCGCATTCTTTCCCGACGCCAGTGTGACCTTTGCCGAGGCCCAGGCACTTTGTGCCAACTTCAGCTCTACGACAGTGCTTGCCAGCATCCATGACCTCGGCGTTGAGACGCAACTCGCTGGAAACCTGGATGGTTCAACTCTACCAGTGTGGATAGGCCTAAGGAATACTGTCCGTAAGTTTGAATTTCTGGATCCGATGTTGATGCTTCAATGCTTCAACAAGTCTGCTCGAGTCATCATCAGGTTTGTGGGTTACACCTTGTATTTGGCTTCTCATCAGAACCCTTGGAGTTGGAGTATCTCACCATTTCAATTCATCAATACCTTTTAGAGTACCTCACCGTTTCAACCAGAGTAGCCTAGTTCCCCAGAGGTTATCAATGGTTTCATAAAGGTTAACCAGGCTTCAAGCTTACCGCCAATCTGTCCCATCTTTACCACTGTTGATACAGGTGATCAGTTTGCCTGGGAGGACGGCACCGTTCTGGACTATGTTAACTTCCCCGATGGGTGGTCGGGTGCTGATGGTAGCGAGTGTACGACCATGGCTATTGTGCCTACAGACACCATCGTTTGGGACACGGCCGATTGCACCGATGTTAAAGGATTCATATGTAAAAATCCAATGTGTAAGTGTACAGTATTGTAACCAAATTGCAGTCAGCATAGCAGCAGCAGCATAGCAGCAGCAGCATAGCAGCAGCAGCCTAGCAGCAGCCAAGCGTCAGCAGCCAAGCAGCAGCAGCCTAGCATTAGCAGCCTAGCAGCAACAGCCACTGCCGCCAAAATGCAACTCAAATTTCAATGTCATGTCCTAAAGCACAATTTATTATTTTACCTGTCCAAATCTTTTGCAGCTGTTGTCCCTCCCACTTCCGGGGGCTGTGACGACGGCTGGTTCCAGCTGGATGACAGGTGCTACCTGGCCTTGGGCATCGAAACCGGGGACAGGATGAACTGGGAAGAGGCGAGAGATATATGCAACTTTTGGCCCGGGGGTGAACTATTCAAGATTACGGGGCAATCTGCACAGTGTGAGTTTCATCTACCCCTTGCTCACTATCGATAGCACCCCCTCGTCCCCCCCCAAGCAACACTTGATTGCGTACACCTAGCTGGTGAACACTGACATTAGGAAATGTCTTAAAATGAAGATATTTTCTAACATTGCTCCCTTCCCTTTTCAACTTAAACAAGCCTGTGTGAATGAAGGCATCCAAAAGGCTACTGCGTCTAGGTTGTTAAACTTCAGTGTCCCCGCATTGTCAAGTTCGATTGACTGTTTCCAATGTTCTGGGTTATTAATTTCACAACTCTGTTCTGTACTCCTCTCCATCGCAGCCCTGCTAGCACTCATGCTGCCAAGCTTTGTGGACATGACCGATGTCTGGATTGGACTGTCCGATTTCGAGTCGGAGGGTCAGTATGTGTGGGCCGACGGTTCACCGCTCCTTGAGGATAGCTTCACGGCGTGGGCCCCCAACCAGCCTGATGGATTCGTGGCTTTACCCGGGGAGGTGCGTGATTTTCCTTCAAAAATTTGTTAGCAAAGACGGCGATTGTGGAACCTCCACTTGTAACACACTGCCAGAAATTCCGCATGTTTGGTCAATGATAATGATAACGTAGCTTATAGTGCTGGCATCCATACATTGGCTTCACAAACGGCACATATCAAAACTTTTCATTATTTTGGATTGTTCCCGTTTTTACGCGTACGAACTCAGCCCTTCCAGGATTGCGTTGTGGCAAAGGCTGATCTCGTCAACACCGGAAAGTGGGATGACATCGACTGTCGAGAACGAAGGGGTTTCATCTGTCAATCTTT
>JAVCKS010009761.1:0-16626 GCA_032273685.1 Pteraster tesselatus
GCCGCTGCCGCTGCCGCTGCCGCTGCCGCTGCCGCTGCCGCTGCCGCTGCCGCTGCCGCTGCCGCTGCCGCTGCCGCGATAATTATGAATAATGCCAAACAGAGACCCTGAATGACAGGAGAGGTTTAGAATGCACTGAAAATCACATAGAACCATTTAGCTTCTGGGGCCCTTGAGCCTTAATTATATTGAAATACTTTATGTACATGTACGACTAATTTCGAACCCCCGTTGAGAAATCCTGCGTACGGGCCTGCCGAATGAAAAGTGCTTGCTCCCTGCAAGATGAAAGTCGGTCTCGGGAAATGGAGCCCTCTTGTGGTCACCAAGAAGACCCACCAGGGTGCGTGCTTAGCCCGTACGTTACTGTACGCGCCGGCGCATTTCCATGAACTAAGATCAAATTGTTTGTTATCGAACAAAAGTCATTAGTGTGTGGAAATACGGAAGTACTTGAAAACCGACTGCCGGGCCGGGGAAGGAAGCCGACCAGTACCACTAAAGGCATTATAGTTTCCTCTAGTTGTAACGACGCTAGATCAATCTCCCGTCATTCAACTTGAAAGTTGTTCTGGGATTATATTACTTTGAGAAAAGCTATTTGACCTCACATTCTGTTTCAAAAGCGTATTTTAGTCATATACTGCGCCGCCAACAGCTCAGTATCGATTCAGTGCGCGGGCGAAACGGCTTTGTTGTCAGCTCAGATAGACTTCCTTTATACATGCCCAATAGGACGCCCTCATCCGTATTCTAGTCCTATGACCACAAAAGTCCAAAAACCGAATTTCTCGTTTTCTTGAGGTTAAGCATCATCGATAAAATATTCGTATTACTTGGTTTAGAGCATTCTACAACAACTTGGTGAGTTAGGTAATGTTTGTATTATGAGTGTAGGGCGTCCTCAGTCTGGACTCTGTCACCCAATAGACATCCCATAATAAGATTTCTATGGTTGCCCTAATAGAATTAAAATCTCGTCATTTGTGAACTCCCTGATCGACCAATCACATTGCAAACATATTTGCATAATTATGAGTAACGCGTCGCCAAGCGCCGTGTCCCGGATGTCGGAAGCGAAATACCGTTTCTGATTTCTTTAAATGATCAACTTAGTTCTAATTTCGGGTACATGTGTGTTCTGCATTTTCGATTATCACGGATTCTGCTCGTTCGACAAATTATCCACTTCCGATTAAGCGTGACATTTCATCCAGCAGTATATATATGTGTGTTGTTGTCGATACGTCTTACTTTATTCATTCGCCCATGCAATCGCTTGGTTTATACGCACGCCCGGTATACCAGAGAAACTAGCAAATCTCTCTCCGATCCCCAGCCGACGTTGCGAATGCCGGCCGGCTCAGTGTGTTGAAATGCGTACGATGAGAAGACAGGAGAACAGCTACAGTATGGCTATTAATCGGTGGTGGTATCCCATCATTTTGGTGCTGTGTTTTGATGTAGTTCTAGTTACTTCACAGACATTTACAAACCCCCTTGACGATGAAATTGTCAATGAGAACCAAGATGGAACAATTGTTTGTGATGTTGATAATTTGGAAACTTCGCAAATTATATCTCTGCAACGTAATTCTGCGGTCATCACTGACGGAGGATTTACAAGGAATGATGTTTTAGAGAGCCAGGGGGTAAATCCGGAAAACTATGTGATTTTTGTCAGTGACAATGAACCAAGTCTAAGGGTCTCTCTATATATACGGAGCATCACAAGGCAAGATGAGGCTAATTTCCGTTGTCTCGTTTGTTCCCGAATAACTGGTACCCAAAGGTGTAATGAGAGTAACATTATCTTAGAGTCGAATGAGGCTTCGTTGTTTGTCGCTTACCCGCCATCAACTTCGTTTCCGACCTGCTCGATACAATCCCCAAGTGGTGGAACCACACAGGTCACTCTTGGAAATGTGGCCACATTGACATGCACCTCTGATAGTGCCTATCCTGAAGTTGATCTATCGTGGACAGAAAATAATCTTGCTGTCCCTTCGAATGTTAGTAACGAAAGTGGAAATCGCATTGCCGTAAGGGAGTTTACAGCGCAGGTTGAAAATGACGAGGCTATTTTTGTCTGTCAACTTCATTACGAGGGCAGCGATCCCGACTCGACTACGGACGATTTATTGCGAGACTGCACCCTAGCTCCTCTGAACGTTGTCTCCGATCCCGATATTATCTTTGAATCCTCGGCCTCGATCATTGAAGGTGGAAGTGCAACTTTTACTTGCACGGCCAGCAGTAGAACATCAACAATTACCATGGTACAAATAAACGTTCCTAGTAGATTTGAAGGACGCTATGACGTATCAAGTGATGGTTCAGCGGTCACTATCAACAATGTGAACAGTGGTGACCACGGGGCAGTGCTAACCTGCAGTGCTGTCGACTCGGATGACCAGGAGTCTACTGCGGCAAAAACCTTACTGATTGAGGGAAGGCCACTGCCGGTTACCTCTGAACCCAACCAAACTACCCCACCCACTGATAAGCCACCAGGACCCAGTCCAGGACTTATTGTTGGAGTGCTTGCCGGAATTATCGTGCTCATTTTATTGTTGGCATTTATCATGTGGTATTGCAGACGCAAAAGACAAGCCAAGAAGATAAAGAAGCAACAAGCCATACCGATGAACAATACAAAGCAGTTTCCAGCCACGACTAATAAAGACTCTGGTAAAGATTACGCTGATGCCAATACACCTGACGTTATCCCTCAAAAGCTTGGCGGAACTGCAGATAACGTGGACCCGCGAAGTTGGTGGCGAGAAACAATGCCACCAACTGATCATATTGTGGATACGCCCAATTCAAACCAACAGGATTATCCTACTATCAAACGAATGAAGATGCCATTTGAGGAACGAGCAAGTCCACAGTTGTACAGACCTGACCAGGCGGCCGACACCGCCTACAATCCGAAGTACCAGAATTACCGACCGCACGAAGACCGTGATTTCAGTGATTCTGGTTATCGCGAGCCTCCATACGAAGACCGCATTGGATACGATCACCCTCAGGAGAAAGATCCTCGATACGAGAGCTCTGGATTTCAAGACCACGATCAGCTTCCTGATGATTACGACTTTGATAATGATGGATACCAGCCAAGTTCTAACGGCGGAATCGACCAGGAACCACCAAATGATCAATACGATGATCGTTATAATTCAATAGACCAGCCCAATGACCAATACAACCCGACTGATCCTTATCGTGAAGATTACGATCCCAACGAGCGCTATCATGATCAACCCGAAGGTTATCATGATCAACCTGAAAACCAATACGATGATCGCTATGATGATCGTCCTGATGACCGCTATGATGACCGCTACGATGACCGCTACGATGATCAAAATGATTACGCACATCAAGATGGTCCGGAGGGGTACGACCTGCCTCCAAGAGAACGTGATGATTACTACCCTCAAGACTCCGCCTATGACCAAGACGAACACATTCCTGACGGTCAATCATCCAGCACAGATCATTACCCAACACCATATAATGACCACTATGATCCAGGCTATGACCACCAACCATCTGATGCTTATTACCCTCCGGAAGAGTATAAATCGTCTAGCTTTCGTGAGGATGATGCCAACTCGCAGGGAACCCCAAGCTATGTATGAGTTAAGTTTAATGCCCGTACTGTAAAATGAAAAATATTTGCTAATAATAGGCCGTATTTTGCTAAATTTCATAATTATCTCATGATGATGTATGGGAAAGGTTTGGGGAGTTTTTGTTTTTAGTGAAATTAGTAAAAAAATACTAGTGAAATTTATCGTTTTACAGTAATGCTTCACTTATATACTACCAGCGCATGTTAGTTTGATCTGGCCATATTTTGGCAACTTCTAAAGGGCCAAAATTCATTTATCTTTTGTAAAGAAAAAGGGGTTCTGTTTTATTTAAGTCATAAAATCAAGAGGCTTTTACCGGTATCTGGTAAAATTACCCACTAACGTTGAAATATCTTCACTGTTACTTGTCGAAATTCCAATTGCTAAACAGTTTTCTGAATCCTAATGATTTATCTCAGTTTTCCTTCAGAAAAGGCCCTTGTACAATTTTTTAAAATATGACCTGATCATGCTACATGTACACATTATGTACATACAGTACACAATGTTGATTTATGCAGGCGTCAATAGGAGTCTTAAACCTACCCTCCTCAAGCGTTCACCGTTTTTCACCTTTGTCTTAAAATAGTAAAGTCAAGATTCACCACCCATTCACCTTTATTCGGAAAAAAATTCACCCGTTCGTAAAAGGCATCAAATGCACGTTATACATTTTTAGTACTCGAATTATTTGTTCAAGATTCACCATGTCCCAAATAAAATACGGCAAAGATTCATAACACCAAGATTTTTGCGACCTCGAGATACAACGTCCAGATGGCGTCGAATGCTTGACGACCCTTGAGGAGGGTAAGTTCACGCCTCCCTTTGACGCCTGCATTAATAGGGAAATCAAAAACTCTACATGTACTGTAGTTTTATCTAAGATAGCATCAGTTGGTGTTAAATGTTTGAGAAAGAATAATGAGGTTGGACTCCAAATTTTGGCTGTACAGTACCAGAAATGTAACACAAACCTAATCTGATTACAGGAATATGTTTCTTTTTAAAAGGTATTCCTATTAGAGAAAACCAACAGTCGCAAAACAAGGACAAGGATGCGTTTTTTACCAGAACTGTTCAAGCGGGTTACCCTGTTAAATACATATATGTAGTTCTCCTGAGCAATATACAACATCTAAAAAATAGTTCTTCTGAGCAATATATACAAAATCTGAAAAATGGTTCTTCTGAGCAATATACAAAAATCTGGAATAGCCTGTGCACCGTCATTTTAGTTTGAGATGGATCTCTGACGCTGGTGTAGAATACATGCAGTTTACCTACCGGTAGTTGACAGTCCTAGCATGCATACACAGCACGGTGCAGTTGACATATACATGTAGCCCTATCACTCACTGGATAGAAACAAATTGTAGAGCTCTACATATTTCGTGTAGAACATTGCTGCTAATTTCTTTATTCCAGAGCACTCTCACTTTGGTTTACAGTTTAAACTGTAAGTCAGACATCTGACAGCTGATTGTTTTGTAAATGGCCATTAATGAAGGTTCTTTACAAGTTTGGCTACTCAGTGCATGGATATTAAATATTGACACGTGACGCTTGTATATCTGTTTGATTGAACTAATTAACTGTTGGTTTCTTTTAACAGGAATATTATTTAGTGCAAAATTTAGCTTTAAATTAAGTAACATGTATAATATTTTAAGATAAATATACTTTTTGACTACATTTACAAACCCACCGGAACTAAGAAAGCAGGTTTGGCTGGCCTAGATTTTTGTATTCTATTTTTCATTATATGTGTACCGTACTAGTACCATTTCAAACTCTTTAAGGTCCTGGAGAAATTAAGATATTACTAATCTAAGATTCATATGCCACTTTTTTATGAAATGTTGATACATACATGAATACAGTAAATCATATACAATTTTTTCCTAAAATTGCAAAAATTATTTGTTGCAAACATTTATTTTTCACCATCTGACTATAAATCGTTTTGAGGAAATGCAAAATTAAATATTAGCGAAAATACATGTAGCCATTCTGTACATATCTGTTATACATGTGTACATGTACATCATTTAAAATTAACAATGTACTGTACATGTACAAAGGTAGCAAACCTTTAGTATCATTTTACAGGTACATGAAACATATGTACATGTACTTGATATTTACATGAATGTACTTTAAATTAATGTGCATATTTTAAGTTAATTTCATCCTAAAGTGGCATGTGTGTTTAATTTATGTCTTCTTTTCCAAACCGGCCTGGCGAAATAACAAATTGCTAGAATTCTTTGTACATTACTAGTTTACAGTAGGGCCTACTGTGTATTTGGACCTTTGACCTTTTAAATTACAAGTACAGAGTTAGAATTTTCTTTCAGGGGTGTGCATAATAAGGCTATTGTGTACAGTAGACCGTGTGTGCATGCAGGTTTTTAACTTTCTTTATAAAAATCACAGGCCATGACATGTACACATTCGGGTTTGATTCCAGCTACACAATAAGTCATCGTGTGACTAATTTCTTTTGATTGTAATATGACAAATATTGGTTGTAAGTATTTTTGTGTATGTTTTTATCTTAAATTTAAAAGTTACATGTATTTGCCAAAATTATCCAAATGGCTGGTCATTTGTTCCTTTAACTATGAGGGTTTGTCCATGCGAAGTAGCACATTTTAAACTTGCCTCTGAGATAAAAATCATTCCTCCAGAAATATTGCGTTCTACAGTGAGAGCGGCAATTTACGTAAATCTGTGTTGAAATTGAAAACATGAATACTTTTAAAACCCTGAATGTGCTCCCTCCTATGGAAACATGTTTATTCATTACAAGGGATTCTAAGATTTTAATGCTGTAGGTTAATAAGTTACTGAGAAGATTAATAACTTTAACCCTCCCGTATCCTTTGAGATTTAAATGAGTAGCGGGTCGGATTATGCTCAAAAGGTATGTATTTGAGAGATTTTTAAAATCAAATTGTTAATCCTGTTGGTTAAAATATGATGTTTTTTTTAGTGATTACGATATTGAAGTCCATAATGACTGCATTTTGCAGGACACTGCAGATCATGTACGCAAGCAGGATGCTGTGGATTGCGGAAAAGTACCTTCATTGTCATGCTAACAATGCTAAATGTAGTACTTGTTGAGAATAATCAGTTTGGGTGTACAAGTTTTGGTTTCCCATAATCTGATATGATACGCCCAGCACACAGTTCCTCTAACAAAAACAACCGTGTTTTTCATACATGTACGGTATTTTGCCAGGTTAAAAAACGTACATAAGGAAATATACAAAACAAATGCAATAAGAAAGCATTTTTTTCCTGTACCTATCCTTCCATGGCTGTGAGTCAGTCACAGTATGCCAGCCATGGAGGAATTGTCCTCCATGGTTTATATGCGTTGTTCACAGCATGTCATTGAGTGAATAACAAATTGTGTGTGTGCTTGTGGGTGTGTTTTCAATGATGTGCTGTGAATTGGAGCTATGTCAGGTTGGTGTGGTGTCCTGTGGATCTTTGTGGTGCATGCTGCGTATTGCGGTTTCCACATGGAGGGTGCATTGCTGTACACGCTGCTGCATGTTGGCTGCGTCAAGCCTAACCTTGCCGCTTCATCGCAAGAAAAAGGAACTGTCTTTGGCTAGCATTTAAAAAAAAAGATGATTATGATGGATCATAAATGATTTTATTTTTCCTGGATAAAGATACCTCTACTTTGAACAGAATGAAAGTTATGGGTGAATACATGTACCCTACTAAAATATAATAGCAGGTTTGCAAAGTGTGGAAAAAAGCTATCTATTACCATAGTACTACAATAGCTTTTTATTCCCAAGTACTTTTCCTTGTGTACATATGTGATGGAAGTTAGGACAATGCATTTGTCACCTGTTTGAGTGTGAATCACACTGTATGTGGGTTTGCCTAACCTTGAAATATAATTAGGATTTTTTGTTATCTACAGTACTGTTAGGGTGGTTTGCTTGTTGTATGGGATATTTGTAAAATGAATCACCTTAGAACAATTTTACATGCAAATATGGTAGGAATGTTCCAGAACCAGATGTTTTGGAATTGTGGAAGGGATTTACTTTTGAGTTTTGAATATTTTTTTTTTGTATAAAAGATTTATTTTCTCAGTGTAAATATATCAGTAATGGTTGATTGCCCATGTATCTACCGGTATGTTCAATCAACCTACAAGGACCAAAATAGCAGCTACAAAACTGGATAGTGTATGGCTGGATAGTACATTATTATTTTGAGTATTTAGCCTTTAGGATAAACCTGAAAATCTACTGTTATGAAACTGTATACATGTATACTGAAACTAAAATAGTAAAAAAATCTTAAAGTTCCACTCAGTCTCTCAAATTGAAAAAAAAACGAAAACAATAAATGTTTATTGGTGATTGAAAGTTGTACTGCACAGCTAACAGTAGCTCTTATACAGGGTACACTTTTGCACTCTACATAAAGGTATTCTATCGTTGACATTTCACCTTTTGAATAAGACCTTACTGTAGTATTGTGTTTACATTCACAACAAAAATGAATCTGTATACATGTATATTGTATGGTAGGTGTAGTATACACACAAGTGTGTTTTTTATTATCCTATAAATTACTGTCTGTGATTACATAGGTCTATGCCAGCATAGTTTAAAGTTCACAAGCAGGGCGGGTCACTTGTGGTGTTGTCAGTAAAATGTAGTACACTGTACATGTATAATGCTATGCCTTACATTCCTATGTTGTGGTGTAACATAATAACCAAAATGTAAAATATATGGTACGTATAGTGTACTCTCTTGGGGCCATGATATCTACTTGTATACTGTGCATGCTGCCAAATGCCATGTAATGGTAAAGAACAGAAAATGACCAAAAAGTTATAATTCCTTAGTTGGTTTGGTATCTACCAAGCTTTTAAAAGGACATGGTGGAGGAAAAAAGGTTTCAATCAAATTCGTTACAACCAATTCGGAATTCGCTCCAACCAATTTGAATTTGTTTCAACCAATTCAAATTCGTCAGGGTTTGGTTTAGGATTAGGGTTGGGTTGGGGTTAAGGCATGCCTACCACACATTCCTCCACCCTCCCCATTCCCTCCCACCCACCCCACTCCCTATTTTATGCACCTATCCGCTAACATCAATCCTAACAAATTTAAACTACAATACACGTAGTTGTAACAAATTTGAATTGGTTGTAACGAATTTGAATTGGTTGTAACGAATTCGAACTGGTTGTGATGAATTTGAACTGGTTGTAACAGATTCGAACTGGTTGGAACAAATTTGAATAGAACTTTCATCTTTTTCTCAATCTTGTTCCTTTTAAAGCTCCGTAAGTATCAGAACTTTGCAATGAGCATGCAATTTAAATTTTTTTTTTTCACGAAATAACAATTCTCATGGTTTAAACTTGTGTCTTGTAAATCTAACAATATTTAATAGTTGACTCTGCTCAAACAGCCATACAGTGTACAAATGTATGTAGCACCAGTCTGTCATGTGTTTTTAACCTTTCAGCTGTTATTTTATTTTGAATTTGATTTCACTAAAGATCATTTTGTACATTAAAATCATATGGCCATTTCCCCATACATGTACATATTTGTGTGTCTTGATTAACTGTTCTTTTCTACTGTCATCAAGATGATATTTACCTGTTAGTGTATATAATTTTTAAACAATGCCAATTTGCCTTGTTTTGCTTTTGTAAAAACCAATTTATCATGATTCTAGTTGTGTTGTAAGTTTGTAACTTTGTAATATTTAATTCTAGGAGTACAGTTGTTGATAGTTTTGCACAGTAGTTGGTCTATACACATTGTGTCTGTTATGAAATAAAACCTTAACAATTATGATGATGTATGATGAGACATCAAATAAACAGCAGCCATCTGTTTTTTGTTTTTTTCTAGTTGTGTCATTTTAGAGTTAAAAGCTGCTAGTGAAATACACACGGTAGTGACGGTGAAATACTGGTGTGAAATTACCAAAGCAGATATCACTTGTGTGTACAGTACAATGACATTCAAACAAAATATTTGTAGTAAAAGGAAGATATGATGGAGACCCCCAACCTTTGAATATAAATAAATTGTGTAACTATGTACATTCTGCAAAAGGGACATATATTTGTTTAGTCTGACAGTTTACTTGTACAGTATATGCGTATTAAGTTGATATATTTTGCACTTTAGTGAGATGGGTTTCTGGGTTCTTGATGTTCTATGTCGATTTTGGACAGCCTGATTTATTTAATAATAATCGGTCTTTGTATGGTGCTTCTATGTAAGTGTTTCACTCAATTACCACCCCAGTGTCATGTAAGATTAGAATTGCACGAAACAGTTCCAGCTACATGTGTATATCATATATTTACCCTCGGGCCGGGCGTGTACATGTACATGTATGTCCTCCCCAGCAGTGTCACCTTGAATCGAACCAATGTTTGTCCACCAGAACACAATAGTGACACAGCTTGGGAAATTACTACAGAACATGTACAGTATAGTCAGTACCTGCACACCCACACAACATGTCAGAGCTGTAACAATATCGTTCAAGGAGGTCCTTGTTGAAACTAGATATTAGATACTGAACATCGAGGAATCAAATTATATTTAAACAAGGAAAGTCGTGGTTTTGTAACGTGTGGCATGCGGTGTTTCTGTGTGTAAGTACAGACGGCATACCCAATACATAAGGGGGTTGTGTATCCGTATGTGCAGTGTATGCATAGCTTTAAACAATTGACATAATAGTTAACCACCTTGAGTAAAATATATAAATCCATATGCACACATTATTTAGATCGCTTTTGGTAAATCAAACAAATTTAATTACTTGTATAATAAACGTGAGATACATACATCATAAATAAAGTAAACGGGTTGTATTCCTATGTATACAATGTATTATTTGTACTTGCTAATGTATGCTTGGGTGGTGGGTGCAATATTGCAGGCTTGTAATAACTTTAGACGGTGGTTCGTGAATTAAGTAACCATGGCAATTCGAACATATCACTTGGAAGGAGGCTAAATTATTCGTAGGCTGAAATCCATACACATGTACTGTATGAAACAGTAACTGTTTGGCATAATGGTAGTGCGTTGTTACGCGTATGTAAACCACGTGTAAACCACATGCATCCGGACTGCAGTATACTTCTTGTTATGGTATACATGTACAGTATGTGACGTACATGTATACAATCCGAAGGTTATTTTGGCGTCAGGAATAGAATGCAAAATTAGCAATAACTTGCAAGTTAATTGTAACGATTACAATGTATGTACATTTGTGTTTACTTGTGCTAGAATAACTCCTTTCACTGGACCAAAGCAGGAAAGAGACTTTTATTGTTTGTTTATGGCCACAGAAATGTTTCGAATGATGTAGTTAATTTATCTTCCTCCATGGTTTTAGACACACACAAATCAGAACGTTTATCACTCATTTCGTAAAGCAAAAAAAACAAATGCTGCTCTGTATGCGTTCTTTTTATACATTTTTGTGACTTATTTATTAATGCATTGATAATAATAGGTTTGCCCGAAAATGACGTATGTATCTATGGCCCTATACACGGTTAGTTACGTAGTATTTTCTTGTCAAAAATCAATTATTAGCTTGTATCAATAATTTCTTTTGACAAAGAAAAGCTCTGTAACTCTCTGTGGATGGACTTGTTTATGCCACAATATTATTTCAACTGATAACAAGGACAAACTTATCAAGGTAAAATCTGCCTAAAATCGGACAATACACGTACATCTTTAAGGGTTACGATAATAAAATGGACCAATCCATGTTTCACTTCAAAAAAGCCAATCTAATTAATGATTGCATGAGTAAATTTTCACATGTCCAGATAGATCGAGGTAAACCTATTTCACGAAGTTTGTTTTCATCAGTGAACTCTGGTATAGATATAGAACCATTGCAGTTTAAAAAAGCACTTTTAACAGTAGTACAGTACAGTGTTATTGTTAACATAAATTGTTGTTGTTTCACAGTTTTTACACGTAATAAAATGGTAAAATTCTACTATGGTTTTTCTTTTGTTTGGGATTGTAATCAGGTCAATGCTGTGTGATATCAACTTCGTACCGTCACAATCTTTAAGTAAATATAATAAGTTATAATATTGTGTGTTAAAATTAGAGCGGCCTGACGTTTCGATCCTATTGAGAAAGATTCTGCTAGGATCGAAACGTCAGGCCGCTCTAATTTTAACACATTTTATACTCTAGGTCAACACAGCAAGTATCTCGTGTGCAGCAGTTTCATATTCTAACTCAAATTATAATAGCGGTAAGAGTATACAGGCCGTGCATGTATACTGCCACTAGACCATGCGGGCAGTTAATTTCACTCGACGGAGGAGAAAACAAGATCATCAACTCTCCTGAAACTCTCACCAACTGTTCATACATCTTAAGTCATATGAAAGAGCTGTATACTTTGTCTTACTATTTCTTAGTGTAGGGTACAATTACTGTCGAGCAGTTGGATAGCCGAAGATTATCTGTCGTATAGCACTGTCTTTAGCGCGACCCGTTCGAGGTAGGTAATCGGCAAAACTACTCGAGGAATTATTCTAATCAGTGATTATCTTAATCCTATAAATGATTGTATAGTCTTGTTCCTTAACATTCACATTGGGGTTTACTGACAACTTTGTTACGGCAGGTGTATCACTGGGATCTTTACCTTCATAAACTTGTGGATATTAAGTTAATAACGGCAGCATGCATAATATCACATTACTGTATATCAGACAACGATATAGTCGGCTAAAGGTCCTTCAACGACGGGGGTTTCTTATAGAGTGCAAGCTCCCTCTGGTTAGATAATGATAGCGTGCCATAGAGTTCAACACATTGTCCGGATCATACGAGGAAGTTAACTTGGAATGTAGTGAAGAAATGTATTACCAGCGGATTGCCGCTGCTTTTAGCGTAAACAAAACCATGCACCCTCTGATTGTATCACTATCAGAATCATGTGGCTATTTTACCTAGAACATATTCTCTCGGTTATCTCTGTACATGTATTTGAAACAATCGATTTTACCTCCATGTTTAAACTAACGGATGTATAAGCAGGCCAAGAATCGATATGTAGAAATCGGCGCAGCATTTACGGACGAATCGGGCACGTATAATGTCGATCCATGGCAAAATTATAATTTGACCCAACGCCTCGAATGACCATAACCTTTCGTAAAATTCACTGCACATGGAAGCTATGCTTAAGAAATGTGCCAGGAATGAATGTTAGTTCAGCAGATACAATGCCATTACAATAATTGCATGATACCATTTATTACAGTTAGGCATACATAGTCCCGATTTCGTTTGGATTACCGATTCCCGAAGCCACCTCTGTCGGGATTTATAGGAAAAACGATTTTGAAGTCTGCCCCCATGAGCAACAAGCCTAGGGAAAAAATTCCGTTGTCAAATAGCGAATAGCCTATATGCTGATTTAATTGTTTTATTTTAAACAATCTAGTGTTGGGTTCGCGATAGATGTAATGTAAAAAAACAAACCCCATGGGACATTATTTTAACTGTTACACTGTACCTGACAGTCTCTTAAAATAGACACTTCAAAGATAATTACTTATAATTACTTTACTTTTCCTCATTAACTACTATACTTTAACTTTACCTGCCAAAATAGAAAAATACATCGAAATGCACTTAAAATAAAACCAAATTGTTGTTTAAAGACGTCCGATTTCAGAGGTCTGATTTAAATGTTGAAATAGTAATGGTATACTATAGGTGTGCTCTTGTGATAATCTTTAAATTGATGAGAGAAAATCCATCAATAGTAGTTACAAATTTCATCATTGGCCTCAACGTTAGAAACGCTAAATTATAATTATTTGCCAGTACAGTCGGTCGAAAAAGGACAAGTAGATCGACGACAATAGGGAGGTTTCGCAACCGAACGTGTACGGATAGCGCGACGGATACGTCACAGTTTCGGTGGTCTTGTGACATCACATGCGTTTATCAATCCGCTACGCGTATGTCCATAACGCATATCATGCCCAGTACGCGTAAGTGCGAAACGCGTACGGCTAGCTAATTCGTATGCGTACGCGTACACGTTCGGTTGCGAAACCTCCCTATTTTCCCGAAAAGCAGCAAAATCTATCCAACAGATTGTAAATGTTTCGAGCACACGGCAGTGAAGGTATAAGTGCACGCGATCATTATGTCATTACGTCATGAGATAATAGGGAGGTTTCGCAATCGAGCGCGTACGCGTACGCATACGTTTAGCAAGCCGTACGCGTTTCGCACTTACGCGTACCGGGCAGGCATGCTATGCGTTATGAACATACGCGTAGCCGACTGATAAACGCATATGACGTCACAAGACCACCGAAACTGAGAAGATATGATTTTACGAAGTAAAGTGCCTTGCCCAAGGACCCACAGCACCCATCAAGTGCACAGTAAAATGCCTTGCCCAAGGACCCACAGCACCCATCATAGCTGAAAAGTGTACGGTAAAGTGCATTGCCCAAGGACCCACAGCATCCATCATAGTTGAAAAGTACACGGTAAAGTGCCTTGCCCAAGGAGGATCTATCATAGTTGAAAAGTGCACGGTAAAGTGCCTTGCCCAAGGACGTATACCCACACGATCCGACAGTAATACTCTGGATGTCAACAAAAACCACGTGCGAATATAAAACTATTTATAATATAGCTGAACCAATCAGGAGCGCGAATAGCAAGTACAATGGATATGTCGTTTGGGGAAAAAACTCCCGGCCCTGGGCTCAGGAATATTTCCCGCACACAGAGTCGCAAAAAACGGGGGGGGGGGAGCCGAACATTTCTCGCGGTTCATAAAAACCCACAAATTTTGCCCGTGGGTTTGTAAAGTTTGAATTTAACGGCTCCCAAAAATAAAACTTATTGCTGGATATCTTAATACCTTTAAATGTTGTTCGTTAAAGCGCCCTCAACCTACAGCAGGCATAATGTTGGCAGCAAATCAAAATGGCGCTGCCCATGCAGTCATCTGTCGAAGATTTATTTATCGATTCAAACTTGAAACTAATTTAAAGACATTTTCTCATTAGTCTTCAACAGCATTACGTACAGCAGGAATTTGGCCCTGCTCAGATGATTTGATGGAGAAAGGATTATTGTGGCATTTAATTTACACAATTATTTAATTATTGAAAGAAATTGAAACCAAAAAATGAGTACATTTGGAGGCCTGATGGTGGAGTATCCACATCTTGCGATCGACAGATTTCAGGGCCCTGCCGTTCTGAGGGCAAGAGCTTATTTCTTATCACATGCACATGCCGGTAAGTTGATATCCACTCTAGGCTGTAAAGATGTTCTCTCGTTCAAATTGAGCATTATGTCCTGTACAACAACTTACCCCAACTTACTAACCTTTGGGCTTTGAACACATTTAAATGTAGCCTTTCTAAGTTCTAACAACTCGCAATTCGATGCCTCGATTTAGTCCACAAGTTCCTCTTTACCCTGAAGAACATAGTCCCATGTTCCAATGATATTACATAATTTTGTGTACTTGGTACTAGTTTGTCTCGTTTTATATTTTATTTTGTTTGATACAAATTATTCTTCTTTCATCCTGTCTTTCTCATACTCTCATATTAGCCTCAGTGCTCGAAGTATGGCGGACACAATAGGATGGTGCTGTTCCGATTGGGTAAAATTCAAAAGACTTCACCCAATCGGAGGGATACCGGCATCATTACTGTGCGAGAGTAATTTCATTCCTATGAGATTACATTTCTTTCATATTATTTTAAAATCGAAGCTTTGAAAATGGATGTTCAATTATTTATTCGTTGTCGAAATAATAGCACAATACACGTACTACTACTAGTACTAGCTTTCCGTCAGTGACGACATTATGGCTTTAACATTAGTGGAGAATTATGCATAAGCCTCGTTTCAGCCTCAACATGCACTTCCAAAACTAGGTCTGAGTTGGTCTGGGTCCGAGTTGGTCTGGGTCCGAGTTGGTCTAGCTGGGCCCGGGTCGGTCCGGGGCCCGGGTCGGTCGGGGGCCTGGGTTGGCCTGGGCCCGAGTCGGCCTGGGATCCCAGTCGGTCCGGGTCAGAATTGTTCCCCCAAAAAATAATCCCACAATCCTTTCAGTGAGTGAGATTGCGAAAAGGCTTAATATACTTTCAGTTTCAAGTATATTTACCGAGTGGCATAAACCTGTTATATATTACAGATCATATGGTGGGTCTCGATTCCAAGCAGTTTGTTCAGAGACTTCGGGTTAGGTAAGAGTTAAACAATCAACAATCAATTGTTTGTACGGTACATGTACACAAACACACTATAGTACAACGCTTTGATGCGTAATGTAGAAGTTGGTGGTAGCCAAGGGTAATATAAATTGTACACTATAATGGCCATGGATATAATATTCTAAAATTTGATTTATTTATTTCATTTTCCGGGATATACAAAGTAACAAAAAACAGTAATGTAAATACTTGTACATGTAATAGGAACAAATAATAAACAAACAAAAAATTTGCCATTTTATGACTAGTCCGGTACCCTTGTAATTGACATCATTGTGGTGGGTACAAGGATGTTTTTAAAAAAGGAACTTGGTAAATAGGTATTCTGCAGTTGCTACAAACATTGAAACGGAAATGAACCTTACTGGTACTGTCCTCAGTTCGTGAGGAAGGCCAACAGGCGCAGCATGTTGTTGGGGCGAGGTAGAGGTGGTCCCAACCACATGACACTGTGACGTTTGTTTTCTTCCCTTTTGGAACAATAGACCCTAGATCCAGTGTCTATTACTTCTTTGCCCCTGGCAGAGTATTTTAATCGTCCTGTGTGTCTGTGTTCTACCACTCCGTATAACTTAGGAATGGCTGAACTTTCAGGAAATAATGAGTACATGACGTGCTCCAGATGATAGGGTGCACTTTGGT
>JAVCKS010009772.1:0-10603 GCA_032273685.1 Pteraster tesselatus
ATACCCAAGTCTCGTTTGAAAACATCTTACACAAAAGAAACGCTTTTGGTAGGGGAAAACTTTGCGACGTTCGAATCTTCGCGAGGTTCTGAATTGTATCATTCACGCGTTGTTTAATGGGCGAGAGTTCAAGGGATAGTCCACGACAAAGAGGCGTTTGTGACATGAAAACCAACCGGAAAAGATCCATTTTCAACTTTTTTGTTCACGAAATTCTATAATAGTCCTGTATAGTTTTCACTTCAGGATCATTCCAGAACTAGGGCCTCAAAACTGAAAGCGCTCAAGGTATTCAATCTGTGAAGTAATTTGAGAAAGACTTTCTCATTGTTAAAAAACATTACTTCTAATCAATACAAAATCTATTTTTACTATACCTGAAAGTATTATGAAACTGGTTCATATGTGCCTCGAGCATAGTCTTAAGATCAGAGAAAAGATCACGAACTAAAACCAACACCACCCGAATCGTCACCAAGACGGCACGGCTACGTGGACGCGGTCTCAGTGGGCGCGCTCGTTGAATCACCTCAATGATTAGTCTAATTCGGCCAAAGAAATGGGGCATTTTCGTATTTTGTTGCGAAAGAAAGTATAGATCCGCCCCCATTCGCAGCCTAAATTAAAAATAATTCGATGCACGTCAGGCAGCGCAATGTCACGTTCCGCTGATAGGAATAATCCGTGGATTCCATTTATACTAAGTGTGGATCTGAATTCGCAAAGTTTGCTGCCATCGGCCATGGGAATAGGTCAACGTTTGCAATGGCTTCAACCATGGTCAGATATAGGGAATCGTGCTGATGATCAACCATTCTTTAAGATTAAGAATAGAAATATTTCTACCCAAATATTTTTCTACCGTATTCCGAGGAGATCGTGAAAACATTGAGCCACAAAATTAAAGACGAAAATAGCCTATAATTTACTACGGTTTATACAAATTCACACTGAGGCAAACGATGGCTCGCGTAAAAAAAACAAATTTCTTCCGAATATCACGAAAAGGTATAGGACCTTTAAACCTTTGTACGATCCTTGTCTTGGGAGGGCGCCAATGAGTTAATGTCATGATTAGTTGCTAATGACAATATACACGTGCACGAACACGCACACGCCGCTAAAACAAGGAACCTTTCTCCCGCACGTGGTACCAATCTCGAGGTATAGGTCTATGGTGTACCCGAACACAACTGCACTTAGTTCTGGCGAATTTCACGCAAGTATTCTAATCGCTTGTTTATTATTTTGTAATTATTATACTAGGGTCGGTGGTTTAGCGGCAATATTTCAAAAAACGAAGGGCCCCGGTTTCCCGCCGATACGTCTAGAACCGTAACCTCTTCTGCTTACGATAAAGACCTTCGTGGTGCACCAAAAGCCATTTTCGTGAAGGATGCATAAAAACAGAAAAATAGTACTAAGATATCGTGCGGTTAAGATGCAGGTTAATTACTCCATACGGGATACAGACACACGTGGAAATGACAGCAGGACCTCATGCCCGCAGCTCAATTTGCAATTTCTGGTTTATTGATGTATTTCTGCATCAGGGCGAATGCTATAACACGAATCGACATACAATCTGTTCTCAGTAGGCGGGAATGTTATTACACATTGTCACATGTAGGACAAGGATGACTTGAGAACCTACTGAGATGAAAATATATAGGTTTGTTTAGATTCCTGGCAGAATCTAAGATTCACATACCTCGTAATTTGGTTGGTGTCGCGTGGCGAGTTTCAAGAGTCTTGTGCGATTTTTCGAGGCGTATACACATAATCTTTGAGGTATTAAACTAAATAATTGAATTTAGTGTACGCTTGCGTCTGGTATTATTCATTGGCGTATACCGGTATATACAGGCAAAACGTTATTTACCTTAGATATGAAAACAAAAACTGATTCGAGAGCAACTAAACTAAACATGCATTGAAATAAAGGTCTCATTGTTGTCACACAGTATTCTATGCATGCCAAAGGGTGGAAATGTATGTTAAACGAATGATGGGGATATGTATGAAACGTTAAGCAAAGTGACCAGACTATTATAATATGAATTTTAAGTCTAGGATTTATAGTTTTTACAATAACGGTTTCGAAAAATACCAATTAATGTTGGCGTACTCTACAGGCGTCGTCTTGTATACGGAGATTAACGCTACAAACGTTGGTTGTAACTGTGGCTTTATTCTTCTTTTTATTTCATTGTCCAAAATTCGGTACCCAAATTAAGACGGAAAAACGATCTCTTTCCGATGAGAAGGCAAAATGAAATTTTCCCGGGCGTTCAAGCTGGTGTACCTTTCTGTAATGTTTTCATGTTCATAGTAGCACAAGTGTGCTGCGGAAATGGCAGTGTCAGACGACGTGGGGACAGGAGCCGTGTGGGCCTTAAGGTCACATCAAGCTTTATATGCAGAAGAAACTCAATCAGAGTAAGTATGTGTACTCAAACCTAATCCGTGGGTTTATCTGACCAGCCCCAGAACTCTGAAGGAAGCAAGAGAAGTCAAGACCACTCTGCTGTGCTTCCGTCCGTCGAAGCCGTGTCCAATGCCACTTCAGCGGTGTTGGAAAGCCGCGGCATCCGTACTGTCCTCAAGTCCGGCACGGCCCTAAGGAGCCAGCTGGTAAGTCCGATGGACTCAACACCACCAAGCCGACTCGGCGGGATTGTCGACAAGACCCCTTGTGTGACAAGGTTTACATTGGGGAAGCTGAGCACTAAAGGGACGTAAAGAACGGGAAGACAGACGGCCGGATCGGCGGCTGTAGAAGAAACATGAAGGACGGGGCAGAATATCCTACAATAATTGTACAATGTGTGAAACGCACTTGACTATCATTCATTTGTTTACACAACATAATGAATGTAAAAACATCATCTTAATATTCCGAAGTAATTTTGCCGTAACACTTGACCGGTGACGGGAAAATGACAGTCAACCTACAAGTTATGCCCGTTTTCGAGAAGTCAAAACTTTGCAAATGAGGGTTAAATCTGGGCTCGATAGCTGGATCTGTGCTTTTTCTTTTTTTAGGGAAAGAAAGTCCCGTGACCGCTATCGATAACGGTCACAGAAGAGTGTCTCTTTCGGATCTCTTTACTGTTACACCGTCCAAATAATCGCTGCCTTGTTGTAAATTGCCATTTGTGTTGACAGTGTACTTTTCTTCCTCGTGGCAATCTATATAATAACGCGAATATTTCTATAAATTAATATTCGCCTTGGATAAGAATGTCACTTAAAAACAGCATATATACACGTATGTCAGTGAAATCCTTAAGTACACACACTTCCGTCCTTTCGACTCTTGTGAAAGTCCTAGTAACAACAGCACTGCACGGAGTAACCGAAGGACAAACAATTTGCCAAATGGACTCTAGAAGTAGCGGCTCAAGCGTGTTACCAGATTTCCAGTGGATAAGCTAAAGTGGCTGAACAGGGGAGAGGAGGATGGGGGTGATGGACGAGAGACGAGAGACGAGAGACGAGAGAAGTGATTTGATGAAAACGGCGGGGCAACAGCGTCGAAGTCTTAGCGTAGCTGACACGGCGCAAAAGACACATTTATATTGTTGAAAGTACAACACCATACATGTAAGACAGCAGGCATCGTTCTTTACGCAGGGGCAAGATTGTCCTGTGTCCGCGGCCATTGCGTATAGTTTGGTCAAAGACGATGTGCATATACTCTACATAGAAGAGTGGGGAAAATAAACCAACCACACTGTCCTCTATAGGTTTGCCTGGCATAACAGCATCTCGATGAAATCGTAATCAGAACGGATACCAGCCCCTAAACCAAATTGAAACTGTATAACATCGTAAAGCACAAACTGCAGGGCCGCGGGCCATCGAGCGATAAATTAATGTTGCTTTTGTCAAACTTTATTGTAAGTTGATGCAAATAAACTATACAGCCGGTCATATCAGGGAAGCCGACTTAAATAAAGTGACAACGTGGGCCAATATACAGGTTGGGTAACATACATTTGGACTAATATTGTATATGACTATATAGGTCAAAACACTCAACCATTTCTCAAATCAACCAATCTTGTTTAATCATTTCTACACATTGGTTCAAAAAACAACCCAACACTTTTAACTTATCTGTTTTATAACTAATCAATAGACTAACGATGAACAATGGCGAAGAGCGCACTCCAAGGTTATCGATTCATTGTATCGGACGAGATAAAGACTAATTTAAAAGGCAATGATGTAGGCATGCGATAATCTCTTTTTAAGCAGATATAGCGACCATTAGAAGAGCCGACATTGGGGGTTTTGTCTGAGAATATTTCGACTAGGGTCCGGGTATTGTATTCGTCCTGTTTAATGCGGAAATATGATAAATCTGTCTTTGGATGAGATCATCGGCTCTGTGAAAAACCGATGGGGTCTTTGCAAAACGTTCCCTCCTTGTGTGGTCTACCGTTTTCGGCAGACTAGCAATCAGAATTGCATGATTTGTGCTTAAACAGCTGACATGATGGATGTTTTCGTTATTACTGGAACCAAATGTGATTACTGCTGTGTAGATTGAGTTGCTGTATAGTTGATGATGATCTTCACTGGAGTATGTCGGATGCTGTATGAGTGGAGAATGTGCAGTCTGCGGGGTTGTCTGTAGCCGATATATTACTGAACGATTTTGATTGCTTGACGGATGCGACGCTGGCACTCCATTCTCGACTGGAGCAATAACATGTGATATGCCCCTCCATAAAACATCAGATAATAATGCAATCAACTACATTCGTATAGCCAATTAGCTCAGCAATATTTCTTTGAAAACTGCTTGTCGAAGCAAACATTATTCAAACCGGTCTTCGTTAGTAAACATACCCGGCCCCAGTGCCCTGGGCAACTGCGCCTGCCGTACTTACCACTTCGTATGCAGGAGAGTGATTACGACTACATTTAAATAACCAGTAGGCCTAATATCAACGGGAATAATGCATGATCATCACGTGTGTCGTCATGGTTAATCATCTTTAAAAACTAGTGTCGGTTAAAGTTTGGTTGAACCGAATCGGGAAAACAAAAAGTTATACCAAATCAAACAACAATAACAACAAAGTAACCAAACTTAAAGGCACAACTTGGGCGGGAAATTGCCGGACGCAACCCCTCCAGTTTTACAGCGAAACAGATTCTTGTTTACGACCTCGATATGCTAATTGGGCCCAGTGACCCAAAACAGACTGTTTTGGAAACAAGCGAAAACCACCAGCGACAGCTTCGCATTCCCACACACACTTTTCATTTCAGTGTGAGTTTTATACCCAGATCAGCTGGGTTCTAAAAATGCTAGCTTCGTCGCCATAATCCGTAGCTGGATTTCTGTTAACCAGTACAAAGCTAAGCATATGCCCTGTTGTTGTAGTTATTTGAGGCATCCAACACCAGCGATTCTGTGCTGTTATATCCTCCACGATCTGCAAGAGCAAATGCCCTCTAATTATACCGATGCTGTATACATTGCCCTCAAATATCGAACCATATAGGCCCGTACAGCTGTGAAAATAACCCTGCATTCGTGTTCCGGCCAGAGATTTTACCGAAGATCGAGCTGCTAGATTGTGAGGGGTTTAGCAACACACAACTCCGGCTGTATTTAAGTCACGTACACCCCCGACGAAAATCAAGACAATCTCACGCAAACTATATAACCTGCGCTAAAGCGACACGCCACTGTTTTTATAAGTTGCTTTCAGCTGCCAGAACACAAAGCTCAATTCGCTTAACCATAATGACCTATGGGGTCGGGATGGGAAGGTGGGGTGGGAGGACAAATTCTAGGCACGATTGTAGGCTACAACGTCAACTTGCCCAATTAAAACTTAATGTGTTACAGCTTAACGTCTAATACAAGCGAATGAACCCAGGGGGATCAAGAAAGCGACGCGGGTGTGACATGTGACGGCTGCCTTCTGGCAGCCGTATTTGACGTCACCCATATAATTTCACCCATACATCGGTCCCCTTCCAACTCCTCTTGAAATGAAACGAACTTCTCACCCGAGGGCGCCATTAGTACCCATTCTCCCACATCATATTATCCGTCCACAGTTTCACCCGTTGAACCGCGGTGGAGCCACAAACTCGATGTATTAATTAGGCAACACAGAAGCAATTCAATTCAGAATACAGTGTACTCAGGTACCAGCCCTTAGGTCAATGTCGGCCGACCACGTTCCTCACCTTCACTGCCAAAGGTGAATCGTGGACGTGAAGTGGTTAAAAAGTTACAGGGGTTTCGTTTAGCCGCCGCCTTCAGCAGTTTGATAAACTACCAACACGAACTACTAAAATGTGAAGCTGCTATCGAACGGAACAAGCGTACATGATATTATTCAAATGGGACCATCTCCAGAGATGACAAGCGCCTGAGCCGTGTATAATGTTGTTTCACATTTCACATGTGGGAAGAGCGATGATTTATTTCCTGACATGGTTGATATTTTACAGTTTCATAACGAACTAGGCCTATATCAAGAATATTTCGATTTTGATCAATAAAGAAATAACGATAACTATAGGGAGTACTTTCGATATGATTTCCACAGACTCGGTAAATATTTAAACAGCTGTTTTTCCTAAAGCCGATTGGCAGATATTAAAATGCAAATGTAAGTACTCAGATTCCAACGTGGAATTGGAGATTATGGTGAACACAGCTCGCCACTATTAGCAGAAAACCCACCGGGTCAGGTACATAAACCGAAAACCCAAGCACGTTGGGCACGGGGATTCGATTCCGGGGTTTTGTATACCTTAAGCGGCGAAGGCGAGGACAGTACCGCCAGATGCGTCGCCTGACCCTGTCGCCTGATCAAGTAACAGTCGAAAACGGTATGGTAAAATATTTACAATTGCCCTAAACCCTTATCCTGTGGTTGGCAATAATCCCGAAGCTCCCCACCGGGGGTCGCCTGAATTTGATGAAGTGAAACTTTCAGTCTGCTGTCCAATAATGATACAGGTAATTTAGTACTGGGGATAAGATGACACCTGGAGACGGCACGAACAGTATGGGTGCAAGAAAATGCGAGTTTTCAAAAATGTTCACTTATGAGAATATATTTTTTTGCCTCTTTATAGGAATAGAGATTTCTGATTAATACAATGCCATTGACTGACATCAGACGGCCTGGTCAATCTTTCGTCGGGATACATGGTAACCCATAGCGGCCTCGTAACCACGACAGCGGCACGTCTCCACGACGTCCACCGTCCGCCCCTTAACGGTGTATCGCAGTACCAAACTAGGCACGTCACGCACATTCGACGAGCCAAGATGATCATCGTGGCCGCTCTGCATTAATCGAGATCCAATTGCTGGAGAGGTCTGGTTTTTTCTCCACGGTGAGTCTTCAACAACAGCATGCAATCACACGGCTGTTGTTGGTGGTACAGTCGGTCGGGTATATAGACATAAGAGCCCATCTGACCATTTGTCGGTATATACGTATACGAGTAAAAACGACTACGAGGCCAACATTGCAAAACAAAATTCCCGGAAAGAGAGACTGGTTTATTTTAATGTCATAATTACTAAAGAAAAGTGATTTCAGCTTGTTGTAGTTGGTGCTTTCGATTGAATATAAGACGCGTGGATATTTTGTAAAACTTTCAAAATCCAAAGAGTATTCTTGTCTTAAGTCTGCATCATTTGTTTTAATTAAAGAGTGGTGTAACTTCATTTCAAGATCTGCGGAACGCCATCCTGAAAGACTGTTCAACCAACGCACCCAGACGGGTAAGTCAGTAATGTCAAAATGTGTTAATTATTCCGAATCGAATGGACTATGTCCTAGATTTAAAACGAACGGGGATGTGTATGGAATATAGTGCAATCGATAATCAGCGTCTATTATTAAGTAACGGCGGGCCCTTTGTACTTTAGCAGCTGCTGATTCAAATGTGCATATTAAACTATACGGCGTGGCCTCGTCGCACGATGACCGTTAAATGGACTGTGTTATATACGTCAAAGTGGTCTGTCTGGCCACGGGCTGGCGCACCGGACTCGATTTCATGTGCAGTGCTAATAGAATAATAGTCCGGCAGCGAAAGTACTATAATCTCGACCCAAAAGGTTTAGGTCGCAATATTGTCACAAACCGGCGCTCAATGTGGTTGTTTAAAAATGCGCCCTCTATACGGCACTGCTTCGCGGCTGAATAATTGGATGCGAGCAATGCATAAACATAATATTTTAGTGCTCAAATCATGTCAAATCGACCAAGGGATCACGGCAAATCGCCGATTACTTATATTCGGTTATCACATTACCTGAATATTGACCCTGGACATCCAAGTATAGCAACTTGCGCGAGATTTTACGAGAATATGACGTGGGGTGCGCGTCTTGCATGTGTAGCAGCTAGTACAAAATCAAAGCCATCATACCGGAGTACCAGGCTTATGGGGGCCTAAATAAGCAGTTTCTGCCGAAAGTTTTTTCACCATTCCGAATGCTAACAAGTACCCAGTGGCTCCTGGTTGCACGGTTGATAACTTTACGTTTAAACGGCACAAACTTCTTTGTGAAGATCATTCATGGTATACAAGGCATTGATCATTGGTGGCGCATTACGTCACATCTGATATCAAAATATCCGCTGTGGGCGGTAAAATGGCGGTGTTCAGTGATCAGAGACCAGTAAAAAAAAGTTTTATTTAAAATTAGAATAGATTAGAAATTCTTTACATGTATTTAGGTATATAATTAGGTGTCCACAATCGTAATATAAAACTTCAATGTCTGCCTGTCCCTTTAAGGCGAGCAAAGAATGTAAAGCCTGGCAAATACGGGTACAAAACCACGCAGCAGGGTCAACATGCGAGTGTTTTTAATTGACTTCATATAATCCATAAGTTTGTATCCATAACGGTTTGAAAGAGCTCCAAGGTACCTCAAACCGTTGAATATTTATTCCCAAATGTGTGTGCGTGTGTGCGTGCAATACATTTTTATTCCAAAACGTGTGCGCGTCTGCGTGCACAAAATGATAATAACAATAATGGATATGAAACATAAGAAATAACTATCTTAGCATTTTCTTTTTATATCGACCATTACAAGAACATTATAAAGAGCATTTTAAACCGAAATTCAAATATTGCCTTAAACTGTGGTAGGTTGTCATAATATTTACATTTGCTTCTGTAATATCGCATTTCTTTTGCAGTTAATTAACATTACAGCGTAGAATATTTGTAGCGAACTGTCCCCATGCTAAGTAAATAGTGCTACCTTAGTATTACATTTTACTTTGATTAGAAAACGTCTCGTCTATATGCTAACCAGACTAAAAAACATACGACAGCGAATTAACTTTAACCTATTACGAAGATCTGGCGTTTATTATTAATAGCTCACGGTACGGTTTGATCATGTATGCACAGAATCTGTAATTGAATTTAGGGGATATATTATTCAATTCAGTCAAGGATGATGGACGTATGTACAATTACATTGGGGGATCTTTTGAATGTGGACAATCTTATTAAAGATAAGCGAACCGCGCATCTAACGAAAGCTATTTCGATGTGTAGTTGAATACAGGTTATCAAGAATTCAATGTTTAAATTACAATATAGAACGACATTTGTCTATAGGTGAACGCTCACTCGCTTATTTACAACATCCGTTATAAAATTGGGTTCTTTACCGGGCTTATTTCAAGCATAATGTCTGAAGGAACAGTAGGCCTATATTTCTATTTATGCCATCATTAGTTAGTGAGATGTATTGAGCCCATTCTTCACATCACACCACAGACTCTGAAATATACTGTTAGAAGAAAGTAACTAAACTTTATAAAACATTTTGTTCCTAATGTATAGGAAAAAAACATACCTGTCCCTTTCAAAAATTTGACCAGTGTAGAAGGCCAATAACCATCTGAAATATTTATTAGGCCTGCCATGAATATTTATTTCAAACCAATGAGGTCTTTAATAAAGATCTAGGTTCATGGTCCATCGGTTCGTCTGTAAACCATCTTCCCCGTCGTATATATCTATTGTCGTATAATAGGCTTCCTAGCTCCTTCCACTGATTGCTATCTGGGTCAACCATATTAACAGCAAGCAAGCAAGCTGGGATTGAGTTTATTGCATTAGCCACGCCGTGCACGTTTTGCTGTTTAACTAAGTTAAGGCAACAAGATTTAGGTTTGAAACTAATGCAATACATCATACTATAAGGGTATAGACTCCACAACGGGTTTCTTTTTTCAAAAAAGAAAAACATTGGCCGAAATTTATAGCGTCTTTATTCTTCAAATTCGTTTTTAAATTAATGTAAACATTATCTAGACTAGGGGTGTTAGCATCCTTATTTTCCCTTGCCGTATGCAGTATATAATTTATACATGTGCTGTACTGTTTATTCTGATTTTACCATGAGAAATAACCAAGGAAACTAAATGTCAATAATGTTGTAAACCACGGCTAGAACAAAATGATTCCGACTTTTACCCGTTGACTATCTAGGACCATGTTACCGTGTTACCGTGTTACCGTGTTCCTCTTCTCAGTGGTTTAGGCCAATTGTAGTGTTTCGTTGTGTTGGATG